>MDKI01172544.1:0-13996 GCA_005239505.1 Nicotiana paniculata | reverse complement strand
CACCCCATACAAGTAGTGCCTCCAAATCTTAAGAGCATGAACAATCGCCGCCAGCTCCAAATCATGCACAGGGTAATTCTTTTCATGAACCTTTAGCTGACGTGAAGCATATGCAATAGCTCGCCCATCCTTCATCAATACACATCCTAAACCATCGTGTGAAGTGTCGCAATAAATTGTATACATCCCCGAACCGGAAGGCAACACTAGCATTGGTGTTGTGGTCAAGGTTGTCTTAAGCTTCTGGAAGCTTGCCTCACACCCGTCGGACCATCGAAATGGGGAACCTTTCTGGGTCAATCTAGTCAGAGGGGTTGCAATGGATGAAAAACCCTCCACAAATCGGCGATAATAACATGCCATTCCCAAGAAGCTTCTGATCTCTGTCGCTGAGGCAGCGCGTGGACAACTCTGAAATGCCTCGATCTTCTTAGGATCCACCTTGATACCCTCCCCGGATACCACATGTCCCAAGAATGCCACAGAATTTAACCAGAACCCACACTTGGAGAACTTAGCGTACAGCTTTTGTTCCCGCAAGGTCTGGAGCACCACTCTCAAATGCTGCTCGTGCTCCCCTAGACTACGTGAGTAGATCAGAGTGTCATCAATAAAGACAATGACAAAGGAATCAATATATGGCCTGAACACCCTATTCATCAAATCCATAAATGCTGCGGGGGCATTAGTCAGGCCAAAGGATATCACCAGGAACTCATACTGATCGTATCTCATACAGAAGGCAGTCTTCGGAACATCCGAGTCCGAATCTTCAGCTGATGGTACCCTGATCTCAAGTCAATCTTAAAAAACACCAGAGCACCCTGAAATTGGTCAAACAAATCATCGATACGCGGCAACGGGTACTTGTTCATGATGGTGACTTTGTTCAACTGGCGGTAGTCAATACCCATTCGTATAGTCCCATCCTTCTTCTTCACAAATAACACTGGAGCACCCCAAGGCGATACGGTCGGTCTGATAAACCCCTTAGCTAACAACTGCTCAAGTTATTCATTCAATTCCTTTGGAGCCATACGGTATGGGGGAATAGATATAGGCTGGGTGCCTGGAGCCAATTCAATACAAAAATCAATGTCACGATCCGGTGACATGCCTGGAAGGTCTGAAGGAAATACATCAGCAAATTCTCAAACTACTAGCAATGAATCAATCATCGGAGACTCGATGGTGGTGTCCCGCACATAAGCAAGATAAGCCAAACCCTTCTCGACCATACGTCGAGCCTTCAGGAAAGAAAAAACCCGACTAGCTGCACTGACCGAGGACCCTCTCTAGTCTAATCTTGGCAACTCTGGAATGGCTAGAGTAACCTTCTTGGAATGGAAATCTAGGACAGCGTGATAAGGGGATAACCAATCCATGCCCAAGATGACCTCAAAATCAGTCATATCAAGTAACAGAAGGTCCACTCTAGTCTCAAACCCACAGAATGTAACCACACAAGACCGATAAATTCGATCCACAACCACATAATCGCCCACAGGAGTGGACACATAAATAGGAGTACCCAAGGACTCATGAGGAATATCTAGGAAATGAGAAAATAGGACTGATACATATGAATAAGTGGATGTTGGATCAAATAATACCGATGCATCCCTACCGCATACCAAAATATTACCTGTGATCACGGCATCTGAGGCCACTACATCTGGTCTGGCCAGGAAAGCATAGAATCTGGTTGGAGCGCCGGATGACTGACCTCCACCTGAATGGGTAGGAGCTGGCCGAGCAACCCATGTCTGGCCTCCACCTCTAGGAAGACTTCTACCAGTCTTCCCTCCACCTCTGGGTGGTCGGACCGCCAGTGCTTTAACCACGGGCTGGTGACTCTACTGCACTGCCTTGCCACAAAGCCTGGGACAAGTCCTCTTTATGTGACATGGATCCCCATACTCATAGCAACCTCTCAGCACCATAGCCTGTTGCCCTGAAGAAGAACCCTGAATAGCTGGGGAACGGTATGGACTCTCTGGCATAGCACTGAAATAAGAGCTGGAAGATCCTTGATGAACAGAATACCCGCTGGAGGAACCTTGAATGGCTGGGGGCGATAAGAACTCTCCGGCATCGCGCTAAAATAAGGCCTCATCGGAGCACCTCGAGGAGGTGGTGGGGGCGCTGAATATGAAGTCCTACTAGGATGGCCCCTATCAAACTGACCTCTGCCCCTAGCTGGAGCACCTCTAAAATCCCCAGAAAATCGAGCCCTCTCATCCTGCTGTCCCTGATCTCTGCTCCTTAATCGATATCCCTCAATCATGCGAGCAATCTCTACCACAAACTGATAAGGAGCCCCCATCTCCACCTCTCGGGCCATGTTGGCCCTAATACCTGAGTGCAACCCAGCTACAAATCTCTGCACTCTCTCTGCATCAGTAGGAAGTATCATAAGTGCATGACTAGACAACTCAGAAAACCTAGCCTCGTAGTCGGTCACTGACATCTGACCCTGCTCTAGCTGCTCAAACTGATACCACAGCTCTTCCCTCTTAGAGAGTGGAATATAACTATCCAGGAATAGCTGAGCGAACTGCTCCCAAGTGATAGGAGGAGAATCCGCCGATCTGCCAAGAACATAAGACTGCCACCATCTACGGGCCCTGACCTCTAGCTGGAAAGTACTGAAGTCAACTCCATGGGACTCCAGTATCCTCATGTTGTGAAGTCTGTCCCTACACCTGTCAATAAAGTCCTGAGCATCCTCATGACGCTCGCCTCCGAAGACAAGAGGGTGCAGTCTGGTCCATCTGTCTAATAGCTTCTGTGGATCACCGTTCGCAGCTTGTCTGGGCTCAGGTGCTGCTGCTACTACTAGCTGAACCCCACTCGCGGGCAGTGTACCCGGGGTCTGATAAACCGTAGCTGCATGTCCTACGGCCTGGGCAGTAGTGACTGTGCTCTCCTCCTGTTTGAGATGTGGCCGGGTCCGCTGGAAATAAACCAGCCTGAGTCATAGTATCCATTAACCGTATCATACAACTCATGACATCTTGAAATCCCGGGGCTGTCATGAAGTCCAACGGGACATGATCTGCTACGGGCGCCTCGCCCTGCTCCTCAGTGATATGATCATCCGCTGGATCCACTAGCGGTGTAACTGGGGTGGCTCTGAGACGCCCTCGTCCCCTACTTCGGGCCGGTGCCCTCCCCCGACCTCTGCCACGACCTCTGACGATGGGGGTAGCGGCCCCTCCTGGGTCCGGAATGTCGGCTGCGCGTCCTCACCATCTGCGAGAGAAAAGAAGAGTGAGATTTAGCACACCATCAACTACACGATAGAAGATGAATATAGAGAGACTTCCTAACACCCTATAGCCTCCCAAAGATAAATACTCACGTCTCCGTACCGATCCGCAAGACTCTATCGGGTTTGCCCGTGACTCATGAGACCTACGTGAACCTAGGGCTCTGATACCATGTTATCACGACCCAAATCCTAATCCAGGTCGTGATGGCGCCCAACACCGTCGTCAGACAAGCCAACACTAATTATCTAGTGAATCTAGTTTTTTTTTGTATAATACTTTTCTTAATTCAAAAATAATTTAGCCACTACGCATGGAATATATCACAAAATGGGGCGTTTAAGTTACGAAGACCAAAAATCAAATTTAATCAATTACATCACCAAAAGAATAGTCTATCAATGTGTGCCAGGAACTAGTGTCACAAGTCTACAGGCATCTAGCAGAAGAATCAAAGAAATAAAGGACTATCCTACTGTCTCAGAGGATATAGACAGAGATAGCAAAAGAAAGACTCCAGAGTGCTACTGAATGTCATCAGGAGAAGTATCTCACCGTGAAGCCTCAACCTAGTGCAAACAAAGACAAGTTCTAGATTGATACCCAGATGCACCAGCCTCGGAACCTGTACAATTAAGTACAGAAGCGTAACATGAGTACATAAACAATATGTGCCCAGTAAGTATCACGTCTAATCTCGAAGAAGTAGTGACGAGAGGTCGACTTGACACTTACTAGGGCCAAAATAATACGTTTAAATATAAGGCTAATCAAGAATGGAAAATTATGAATAAGTAAATAAGGTTGGAACACCAAATCTCCCCACTGATATTTTTGTATGTCGAATTCCCTACCGTACAGGTTGCTAATTCATTTTCTAGAGTCATTAATAGTTAAACAACCATAGAAATATTAAAATATTAGCAAGTACATAACATGCCGCAAATGTACAGCCGATCCAACGAAATAATAAATGTGCATTGCCGAAGGGTCGAACGACACGAACCATTGATGCATCTATTACCCCCACTCGCAAATCGTACATGCGACGCGGTCAAAATAAATAATAGAGTTACCCCACTCACGAATTATACATGTGACTCAGGTACTCATATATACACACATTCAATAGAAAATCAGGGGTTTATTTGGGAATATTCTTCCAAGAAAAATTAATAAATTAAATAATGATACGTGACCTTCTTAGATATCCATTTAAATAATTCTACGATGCCAAGAAATTCTAAATTTATCATTAAAGTTACAAGATATGGCACATAGAGCATGCTTGTGGTTCCTAAACTTCCCCGACATAAACATAATAGTAGCTATGCACGGACTCTCATCACTTCGTGCGTGCGTAGCCCCCCTACAAATAGTAGCATATAATTCGTTATTTCGCCTACGGGGACAATTCCCTCTTACAAGGTTAGAAAGGAGACTTACCTCGTTTCAAGCCTGCTTCTCGGGTTAAGAATGCGATCGAATCTCCAAATTTGTCGTCCAAGAACTCGAAACTAGTCAAACATTATATAAATCAATCAATCTATGTTCAAAAAGATCAAAATTCTCCTATTTAAATGGTTACCCCATCCTAGTTTGCAAAATCCTAAAATGTACCCCCCAGGCCCACATGCTCGGATTTTCGGAAATGTTTAACAGAAATTGTTACCCATAACCCGAGGATCAATAATATATAGTTTTTGCATGATTCCATGACAAGTTTCTTGATTAAATCTTATTTTTTCCAAAACAATAGGTTTTACTCTAATCCCATGATTTCTACTAATTTTGTGTGTTAATCTACCCAAAACTCAAGTATTAAACTCACTTTTAAGTAGAATTTACTTACCTCAAAATTGCGAGGTCGAATCTCCCCTTTGAAAGCTCCCCAAATCGTCCAAACGTGAAAGAAATGGCCTAAAAATGTATAAGTTCCACATTTAAAACAACCTCACTGCCTCCAGGACTTTCGCACCTGCGGCTCGAGGACCGCGTCTGCGAGCCAGTGCTCGCACCTGCGGAAAAGGAGAAGAAGGCCAGGGGTCGTACCTGCAGAACGGAGCCCGCACCTGCGGCTCCGCTTCTACGGGAAAAGGCCCACTCCTGCGGAAATTGGGTAGCCCCCTCTAAGGCTGCACCTGCGAGGCTTCGACCACTCTTACGGTCTTGCACCTGCGGCTGGTCCTTCGCAGGTGTGGTCGCACCAAATCTGATGCACCAGCAGCTCTTTTAGAGCTCGGTTTGCCTCGTGCGATGTCCGAATGGCATCCAGGCCCACCTGAGGCCCCGTTCAAATATACCAACAAGTTCCAAATCATAATACGGACTCGCCCGAGCCTTCAGAATGTCCAAAACAACACTAAATCCAAGGATCATACCCCAAAACCAACTAAACCCAACTTAAGAACTTTAAGTTCTTGAATTCGTTTTTAACATGCCGAAACATACCTATACTACTCTATATGACACAAAATTTTGCGAGCAAGTCATAAATGACATGAAGGAACTATTCCCGGTCTTAGAATTCCGTTCAGACCTCGATAACACAAAAACACGTTCAAAACCTCAATTTTTGAACTTAAGGAATCATATTTCACTATTTGGTGCCGAAACGCTCCTGGGTCATCCGAAACACGTTCTGAACATACGCCCAAGTCTGAAATCATCATACAAACCTACTGGAGCATTCAAATCTCAATTCCGAGGTCGTTTACTAAAAATGTTGACCAAAGTCAAACTTAGCCTTTAAGGCCAACCTTAAGGAACTAAGTGTTCCTATACCACCCCAAACTCCTCCAAACCTCGAACTACTAGTCCCCACAAGCTATAAATCAATAAAAGAAAATACCTAAAGTCTCATTTAGGGGCATGGGGTTCTAGAACACAAGACGACCGGTCTGGTTGTTACATAGAGACTAGGTGCCGTCACGATACCTTTGGAGGGTAAATTGGGTTGTGACAAGTTGGTATTATAGCGTCTAGGTTCATAGGAGTCACAAGTCACAAGCTGGTTTATTAGTCTCGTGGATCGGTATGGAGACGTCTGTGTCTATCTTCAGGAGGCTATGTAACTATTAAGAACAATCATATTCTTTGGTTTCCTTGTCGTGGGAGTTATTAACATCAAAAATTCTAAAACCCTATTCTATTATTTCTCACAGATGGTGAGGACTCATACCGGGAGGACCGATGATCAGGCACCCGAGCCCCCAGTCAGAGCTGCTAGAGGCAGGGGCCGGGGTACATGATGAGCACGCGGTGCAGCCCGAGCCCTTGCGAGAGCAACGACAGAGGAGCCCACAATAGCTCCGGTTGGAGGTCCCTATTGCTGCTCCAGCCCTCCAGGAGACTTGGGCTCAGTTCATGAGCATTTTCAGCACTCTGACTCAGGCTGGGCTACTTCCGATAGCCCCAGCCACATCTCAGGCCAGGGGAGGGGCACAGATTCCCACAGCTTGCACTCTTGAGCAAAGGGTCCAGGTTGATCAGGCTCAGAGTACATTCCTATGCCCCTAGTGGTTCCGGTTCAGCATGAGTCCAGGGTAGCTGCTTGTGAGGCAAAGTAGACCAGACTTGAGAGGTACAAGAAGTACCACCCACCTACTTTTATCGGACTAGCTTCAGATAACGCTCTGGGTTTTCTTGAGGAGTGTCATCGTATTCTACGCACTATGGGCATTGTAGAGACTAGTGGGGTTTCTTTCACCACTTTCCAATTGAGAGGAGAGACATATAACTGGTGGCCTGCCTATGAGCTGAGTATTCTGGACGAGGCAACTTCAATCACTTGGACTTAGTTTTCAGAGATGTTTCTACGAGAGCATGCTCCTCAGAGCCTCAGGGATTCTTGGCGCACAGAATTTGAGCAGCTATGCCAGGGTACTATGACTGTGTCGGAGTATGCAGTCTGCTTCAGTGAGTTAGCTCGGCATGCACCGGATCTGGTTTATACAGTCAGAGAGAGGGTCTGTCGCATCATTGAGGGACTTCATCCCAGTATTCTGACTAGTATAGCTAGGGAGTTAGAGATGGATATCACATTTAAGCAGGTAGTGAGTATTGCCAGGAGAGTGGAGGGCATGTTTGCCTGGTATGGAGAGGTGAGAGAGGCCAAGAGGTCTCGAGTGACTGGTCATTATTTGGGAGCTCGTGCACAAACAACACTCCATGGTAGGGGTTTTATGAGCCGCCCTGTTCATTCGGCTCTTCCTGCAACCAACAGTATTCCAGCTCCTCCTAGACCTCAGAAGCCCTATTATGAACCACCAGTGTCCAACATGCCGCCTGCTCAAGGTGCTATTACCGACCAGTCCAGCATGCTATCTCTTATGCAGTATCAGCCGCAACGTCCTCCGAGGGGTTGTTTTAAGTGTGGTGAAACTCGTCACATGGTTAGGGATTTACCCAGAGCTAGGAGGGGTGCATCTTCATAGACTTATCAGCCTTCACGTGCTCCACCAGGTCCTCCAACTATTCTTCCAGCCCCAGCTTCCACTCCACCTCCTCATCCAGCTCGAGGCGAGGTCGAGGTCGCTCTAGAGGTAGAGGCCAGGCCAAGTACTATGCCCTTCCAGGCCGTTCAGAGGCCGTCGCTTCAAATTCAGTCATCACAGGTATCTTCCCTGTCTGTCATAGGGATGCATCAGTATTATTTGACCCAGGCTCTACGTATTCATATGTGTCTTTTTATTTTGCTGCACATTCGGGGACATCTCGGGATTCTTTGAGTTCATCTGTTTATGTTTCTACTCCTGTGAAAGATTCTCTCATTGTGGACCGCGTATATCGGTCGTGTTTGATTGTTCTTAGTGGTTTTGAGACCAGAGCTGATTTGTTATTACTCAGTATGGTAGATTTCGATGTTATCTTGGGCATGGACTGGTTGTCTCCCCATTATGCTATTCTTGATTGTCATGCTAAGACCGTGATGCTGGCTATGCTAGGTTTACCGAGAATTGAGTGGAGAGGTACCTTAGAACACTCCTTGCAGGGTCATTTCTTTTCTTAAGGCTCATCAGATGGTTGAGAAGGGATGTGATGTGTATTTGGACTATGTGAGAGATGTCAGTGTTGATACCCCTACGGTTGAGTCAGTCCCAGTAGTGAGCAACTTCCCTGATGTATTTCCAGTTGATCTTCCGGATATGCTGCCCGATAGAGATATTGATTGCGCCATTGATTTATTACCGGGAACTCAACACATTTCTATCCCTCCCTATTGTATGGCTCCTCCTAAGCTGAAGGAGTTGAAGGAGCAGTTGCAGGAGTTGCTTGATAAGAGTTTTATCAGGCCCAGTGTATCACCTTGGGATGCCCCGGTATTATTTGTAAAGAAAAAGGATAGTTCTATGCGTATGTGTATTGATTATCGGTAGCTGAACAAGGTTATAGTGAATAACAGGTATCATTTTCCTCGCATTGATGATTTATTTGACCAGTTACAGGCTACCAAGGTATTTTCCAAGATTGACTTGCGTTTTGGCTATCATCAGTTGAAAATTCTGGAGCCGGACATCCCAAAGATTGCCTTCAGGACCAGATATGGTCATTATGACTTTCTTGTCATGTCTTTTGGGCTGACCGATACCCCAGAAGCCTTTATGCATTTGATGCACATTGTGTTCCGGCCTTATCTTGATTCTTCGTCATTGTGTTTATTGACGACATCTTAGTATATTCCCGATCTAGGGAAGATCATGAGCAACACTTGAGGATCGTGCTTCAGACTTTGAGGGAGAAGAGATTATATGCAAAGTTTTCTAAGTGTGAGTTCTTGCTTGATTTAGTGGCATTCTTGGGCCACGTAGTGTCGTGTGATGGGATTAAGGTAGATCCGAAGAAGGTGGAGGCGGTGCAGATTTGGCCAAGACCGTCATCAGCTATTGAGATCCGTAGTTTCCTTGGTTTGGCAGGGTACTATCGCCGTTTTGTGGAGGGATTTTCATCCATTGCAGCACCTATGACCAGACTGACCCAGAAGGTAGCTCCATTCAGGTGGACTGAGGAGTGTGAGGAGAGCTTTCAGAAGCTCAAGACAGCCCTGACTACATCCCCAGTGTTGGTATTGCCTACAGGTTCAGGGTCCTATACAGTCTATTGTGATGCCTCTAGGATTAGCCTTGGAGTGGTATTGATGCAAGAAGGTAGGATGATTGCCTATGCATTCAGACATTTGAAGGTGCATGAGAAGAACTATCTGGTTCATGATCTCGAGTTGGTAGCTATTGTTCACGCCCTGAAGACCTGGCGTCAGTATTTGTATGGTGTTCCCTGTGAAATCTACACTGCTCATCAGAGTCTTCAGCACTTGTTCAGGCAGAAGGACCTTAATCTGCGACAACGGAGGTGGTTGGAGCTACTCAATTCTATGACATCACTATATTATACCACCTGGGGAAGGCCAATATGGTGGTCGACGCCTTGAGTCGCCGGGCGGAGAGCTTGGGCAGTTTGGCAAATATTCCGACAGTTGAGAGGCCTTTAACCTTGGATGTGCAAGCCTTAGCCAGTCAGTTCGTGAGATTGGATCTTTCAGAGCATTGTCGGGTATTAGCTTGCATGGTTGCTCGGTCTTCTCTTCATGAATGCATCAGAGAGCGTAAGTATGATGATCCCCACCTTCTGGTTCTTCAGGATAGGGTCCGGCGGGGTGATGCTAGGGATGTGACTATAGGTGATGATGGCGTGATGAGGATCAAGGGTCGGATTTGTGTGCCCAATGTGGATGGGCTTTGGGAGCTGATTCTTGAGGAGGCCCATAGCTAGCGGTACTCCATTCATCCGGGTGCCGCGAAGAAGTACCAGGACCTGAGACAACACTATTTGTGGAGAAGGATAAAAAAGGATATAGTTGGATTGTGGCCAAGTGTCTCAACTATAAAGCAAGTCAAATATTAACATCAGAGACCAAGAGGATTACTTCAGCAGATTGAGCTCCCATAGTGGAAGTGGGATTGGATCACCATGGACTTTGTGGTTGGGCTTCCTCGGACTTTGAGAAAGTTCGATGCTATTTGGGTGATCGTGGATCGGCTGACCAAGTCGGCCCATTTCATTCCAGTGTTGACTACTTACTCCTCAAAGAGGTTGGTTGAGATTTATATCAGGGAGATTGTCCGCCTTCACGGTATTCCAGTATCTATCATTTCAGACAAAGGTACAAAGTTCATATCACGGTTCTGGAGAGCCTTTCAGCAGGAGTTGGGTACCAGGGTGGAGTTGAGCACAACCTTTCATCCTCAGAAGGACGGGCAGTCTGAGCTGCACGATTCAGATTCTTGAGGATATGCTTCGTGCCTGTGTGATGGAGTTCGGAGGGTCATGGTACCAATACTTGTCACTTGCAGAGTTTTCTTATAATAACAGCTACCAGTCCAGCATTCAGATGGCACCGTATGAGGCTTTGTACGGTAGGCGGTGTCGGTCCCTAGTAGGATTTTTTGAGCCGGGCGAGGCCCGATTGTTGGGTATATATTTGGTCAAGGATCCCCTGGATAAGGTGAAGGTGATTCAGGAGAGACTTCGCACAACCCATTCCAAGTAGAAGAGTTGCGCGGACCAGAAGGTTCGTGATTTGATATTTATGACTGGTGATCGAGTGTTGCTTCGGGTATCGCCTATGAAGGGCGTCATGAGGTTCAGGAAGAACGTTAAGCTAAGTCTGAGGTTCATTGGTCCTTTTGAGATATTGCGGCGTGTTGGGGAGGTTGCTTATTAGCTTGCCTTGCCTCCCAACCTAGCAGGAGTTCATCCGGCATTCCACATTTCTATGCTCCGGAAGAATCACGGGGATCCGACTCATGTATTGGATTTCAGCTCAGTCCAATTGGACAAGGATCTATATTATGTTGAGGATCCAGTAGTCATCTTGGATAGGCAGGTCAGAAAGCTCAGGTCGAAGAATATTGCATTGGTAAAGGTTCAGTGGAGTGGTCAGCCGGTCGAGGAGGTGACTTGGGAGACCGAGCAGGATATGCGCAGCCACTACCTCATCTTTTCTCAGCTTCAGGTATGTCTTTATACTCGTTCGAGGACGAACAATTATTTTAAGAGGGGGAGAACGTAACAACCTGGCCGGTTGTTTTGAGAGTTGAGCCCTGAACCCCTAATAATTGCTTTCCCCACGTTTGTTTCTGTTATTGGGACTTGCTGGAGTGGTTAATTATGGAATTCAGAGATTTTTGGGACACAAAGTACCTAATTATTAGTATAAGCCTTAGAAATCGGACCGTAGTCAGATTTGTGTGAAGACGGATCCGGAATGGAAATCCTCGCCTTCGTTAGCTCCGTTAAGTGTTTTTGGGGTTAGGAGCGCGTCCGGAATGTGTTTTCGAGGTATGTGGTAGATTTAGCCTTGAATTGGCGAAAGTTAGATTTTCGGCGATTTCGGCCGATAGGTGAAATTTTTATATAGGGCTCGAAATGGAATTCTGAAAGTGGTTGTAGGTTCATAGTGTCATGTGTGACCTGTGTGTCAAGTTTGAGGTCATTCAGACTAGTTTTGACGTGGTTCGACATCGTTTGTGGATTTTGGAAAAATGTTAAGTGCTTAGGCTTGAATTCATGTTTAATTCGTGTTCTTGGTGTTATGTGATGCGGTTTGAAGGCTCGACTAATTGTTAAACTGCTTAGCTTAGATTAGAAAGGTATACCTACGTGTCTAATTGTCTACTTGATGCTCTGTGCGCCATGCTTAGTTAGGTTACCATGTTCCTTATCTGTGATTAGATGAATTGTATAAATTGATGTTATCCCTGGCATTCATCCTGCATCACATATTTAAATTGGGACAACGGACATATTCTGGGAGATTCCCTTGTACTACATATTTATTTTGGGACTACGGACGTATTTCGGGAGATCCCCATGTACTGCATATTTATTTTGGGACTACGGACGTATTCCGGGAGATCCCCATGTACTGTATATCTATTTTGGGACTACAGACGTATTCCGTGAGATCCCCTTGTACTGCATATTTATTTTGGGACTAGGGACGTATTCCGGGAGATCCCCGTACTGCATAACCATTTGGAGCTACGGGACGGTATCTCGGGAGATGCCACCTTGTGATACATTGTGTTGAGCCGAGGACCCTATTTACTGTAAAACTTTAGATTATTTTCTTAAACTTCTTACTGTAGACATTACTTATCTTTTGTACTTTTTAAAATTGATTTACACAGAAATCCAATAGATCCTTAACCTGAACTCATCACTACTTGGTTGGGGTTAGGCTTGGCACTTACTATGTACCAAATGTGGTGTACTCATGCCCTTTCCTGCACATATTTTTCGTGTGCTGATCCAAGTACGAGTTATCAATTGCGTGGCTAGTTGTTGCAGCTGTTACCAGGAGACCACAAGGTATTTCTGCCGTGTCCGCAAAATCCTCCGAGTCACCTTCTATCCTATCTTATAGAGATTTTTCCTATGTACTTTCCAGTTTTGTTTGGAGCTACAGTAGTATAGAAGCTTGTGATTATATTGTGACAGTCCGAGTATTTGGGAGTTATATTTTGCACGAGCCGAGCAGCATCGTTATGACAATTCAGACTCCATGTCTTTTATTTCTTTATTTATCGTATTTCTAATTAAGTTTTATTCGCTAATTAGGCTTACCTAGTCGTCGAGACTAGGTGTCGTCACGATACCTTAAAGTGGGTCGTGACAAGTTGGTATCAGAGCGTCTAGGTTCATAGGAGTCACAAGTCACAAGCCGGTTTATTAGTCTCGTGGATCGGTACGGAGACGTCTGTGTCTATCTTCGGGAGACTATGTAATTGTTAAGAACAATCATATTCTTTAGTTTCCTTGTTGTGCGAGTTATTGACATCAAAAATTCTAAAACTCTATTCTATTCTTTTTCACATATGGTGAGGACCCGTACCGATATGACTGATGATCAGACACCCTAGCCCCCAGTCAGAGCCGCCAGAGGCAGGGGCTGGGGTAGAGGACGAGCACACCGTGCAGCCCGAGCACATGCGAGATCAGCGACAGCGGAGCCCACAGTAGCTCCGGCTGGAGGGCTGTCACAGAAGGTCCCTATTGCTGCTCCAGCCCTCTAGGAGACTTGGGCTCAGTTCATGAGCATGTTCAGCACTCTCACTCAGGTTGGGCTATTTCCGATAGCCCCAGCCACATCTCAGTCCAGGGGAGGGGCACAGACCCCCACAGCACGCACTCCTGAGCAGAGATTCCAGGTTGATCATGTTGAATTTAGGAGTTTTTATTAAAACATAACAAATATCGATCTACCTAAAAAAATCGTAGAGGATATAATTATAAGGTTGAGAAGAAGAATATTTTACATACCAAGATAATATATTGTAGTCATTCATGAATAAACCGTTCAAGTGACCAAAATCTTTATTGGCTGTAACTATTAAAAAGATAGTATGCTAGATAGAGGTGAATTTGCTCACAAATTATAAGATAAAATCTTTAAAAGGGGAGTAAATCTATCCACATCTCAAATGATATGCTCGCGAAGAGGAGTAAATACATACTATACTATTTTATTTTCTTTTTCCAAGGTCTTAATCCTAATATATTTTTTCTGGTAAATATTTTTTTAAGGCAATAATTCATTGCTTATCCTATAAAAACTATGTACTATATTGCCTTCAATGTGATTCCCCCCCCCCTCCCCCCACAATAATAATTACGAAAACATATTCTTTATGCAACAGACATGCATCTTCATCAAGTTCATTTGA
>ML316316.1:1652-35006 GCA_005239505.1 Nicotiana paniculata | reverse complement strand
CACGAGGACCCACAACAGCACATTCTGAACTTTCTGGAAATCAGTGATACTTATATCACTAATAGTACGCTCGGACTGTCCGTCCGTCTGAGGATGAAATGCTGTGTCAACTCAACCCTCGTGCCCAACTCACGCTGAACTGCCCTCCAGAAATGTGAGGTAAACTGAGTACCTCGGTCAGAAATAATAGACACGGGAACCCCATGAAGACGAACAATCTCCATAATGTAGATCACTGCCAATCTCTCCGAAGAGTACGAAACTGCCACAAGAATTAAATGCGGTGACTTGGTCAGCCTATCCACAATGACCCATACTACATCGAACTTCCTCTGAGTCCGTGGGAGTCCAACAACTAAATCCATGGTGATACGCTCCCACTTCCACTCAGGAATCTCAATTTGCTGCATCAATCCGCCCGGTCTCTAATGCTCATACTTTACCTGCTGACAATTCAAACACCGAGCTACATATGCCACGATATCCTTCTTCATCCTCCTCCACCAATAATGCTGCCGCAAATCCTGGTACATCTTTGCGGCGCTCGGATGGATAGAATACAGGGAACTATGGGCCTCCTCTAGTATCAACTCACAAAGTCCATCCACATTGGATACACAATACGACCCTGCATCCGTAGAACTCCATCATCAACAACTGTAACCTGCTTGGCATCACTATGCCAGACCATATCCCTAAGGACACACAAATAAGGATCATCATACTGCCGGTCTCGAATACGATCAAATAATGAGGAACAAACAAATGTATAAGCTAGAACACGGCCGGGCTCAGAAACATCCAATCTTATGAACTGATTGCTAAAGCCTGAAAATCCAAAGCAAGTGGTCTCTCTCCGACCGGAATATAAGCAAGACTACCCATGCTGGCTGACTTCTGACTCAAAGCATCGGCCACTACATTGGCTTTCCCTGGATGATATAAGATGGTGATATCATAGTCTTTCAACAGCTCCAACCATCTCCTCTGACTCAAATTCAACTCATTTTGCTTGAACAAATATTGCAAACTCTTGTTATCCGTGAACACCTCACATGACACGCCATACAGATAATGCCTCCAAATCTTCAGTGCGAGGACAATGGCTGCTAACTCCAAATCATGAACTGGATAATTATTCTCGTGGATCTTCAATTGACGTGAAGCATATGCAATAACCTTGCCATCCTACATCAACACTGAACCAAGCACAACCCGAGATGCATCACAATACACAGTATATGGCCCTGAACCTGTGGGCAAAACCAACACGGGTGCCACGGTCAAGGTTGTCTTGAGCTTCTCGCCTCACACTCATCTGACCACCTAAATTGGGCACACTTCTGAGTCAACCTGGTCATCGGGGATGCAATAGATGAAAAGCCTTCCACAAACCGACGATAGTAACCTGCTAAGCCCAAGAAACTCCGAATCTCTTTAGCTGACGTGGGTCTAGACCAATCCTTGGCTGCTGAAATCTTCTTGGGGTCCACATGGATACCCTCTGCTGATACAACATGACCCAGGAATGCAACTGACCTCAACCAGAACTCACACTTAGAAAACTTGGCATACAATTGAGTGTCCCTCAAAGTCTGAAGAATGACTCGAAGGTGCTGCTTGTGCTCCTCCCCTCTGCGAGAATAGATAAGAATATCATCAATGAAGACAATCATGAAGGAATCCAAATAAGGCCTGAACACTCGGTTCATCAAGTCCATGAAAGCTGCTGGGGAATTTGTCAACCCGGATGACATCTCTAAGAAATCATAATGCCCATACCGAGTGCGAAAAGCTGTCTTAGGGACATCAGAGTCCCTAATCCTCAATTGATGGTAGCCAGATCTCAAATCGATCTTCGAAAATACCTTGGCACCCTGAAGTTGATCAAATAAATCATCAATCCGCGGCAATGGATACTTTTTCTTGATGGTAACCTTGTTCAATTGGCGATAATCTATACGCATCCTCACCGACCCATCCTTCTTCTTAACAAACAACTCCGGCGCACCCCAAGGGGAGACACTAGGCTTAATGAAGCCTTTATCAAGAAAATCCTGCAACTGTTCTTTCAACTCCTTCAACTCTGGCGGGGCCATTCGATATGGCAGAATAGAAATGGGCTGAGTGCCCAGAGCTAAAAATCAATGCAAAAGTCAATATCCCTGTCCGGTAGCATAACCGACAGGTCTGTTGGGAATACCTATGGAATCTCACGGACTATGAGCCAAATAATCCAAACACCCCTTCTCGACCATGCACCGAGCCTTCACATATGAGATAACCCTGCTCGAAGAATTACTAGGAGTCCCCTTCCACTCCAATCGAGGCAACCCCGACAATGCTAATGTTAAGGTTTTGGCATGACAGTCCAGTATGGCATGATAAGGCGACAACCAATCCATCCCCAAAATAACATCAAAATCTACTATATCTAGGAGCAGAAGATCTACAATGGTCTCAAGACCAACAATAGCCACTACACATGAACGGTAGACACGATCTACTACAATAGAATCACCCACCGGTGTAGACACATATACAAGAGTACTCAGAGAATCACGAGGCATAACAAAATAAGGAGAAAAATAAGATGACACATAGGAATATGTGGACCCTGGATCAAATAAAACTGAAACATCCCTACTGCAAATTGAAACCATACCTGTGATAACTGCATCGGAGGCCTCAACCTCAGGTCTGGTTGGAATAGCATAACATCGGGGCTGGGCCTTACCAGTCTGAACTACATCCCTGGGACGACCTCCTACTGGCTGAACTCTACCTCTAACGGCCTGACCTCCACCTCTAACACCTCGATCCCCACCTCTAGCTGGCTGAGCGGGCGGTGGAACACCTGGTACTGGAACCATGGCACGAGAACCCTGGTGCTGAGAACTGCTCGAGGCTCGAGGGAAAAATCTAGCAATGTGCCTTTGATCACCACAAGTATAACAAGCCCTCGGCTTCTGAGGCTGATGACCCTGATGACCTGTTTAAACACCCTGAAAACCCTGAATCGGCGGTGCATTGATAGGAGCTGATGGTGTACTGTAGGGAAACTGATCAGAATACTGCATATGAGAACCACGGCCACCTGGAGCACTGCAAGAAACCTGAAGTGCCGAATGAAACAACCTAGGAGGATGGCCCCTTCCAAAAGAATCCCTGCCTCCAGATGAGGCGCTAGTGAACCTGCCAACATGACTGGGTCTCTTGTCAGATCCATAACCACCCCCCTGCAACAAAACCATTTTAAATCGTCTGGCCACATTGGCTGCACCTTGGAAAGAAATCTCACTCCCTATCTTCTTGGCCATCTTCAATTTGATCGGCTGAGCTAGTCCCTCAATAAATCTCCTCACCCTCTCTCGCTCGGTGGGAAGTATCATAATACCATGCCGGGCCAAGGTAACAAATCTGGTCTCGTACTGATGACAGTCATAGAGCCCTGCTGGAGACGTTCAAACTGCCTTCGTAGATCCTCTCTCTGAGTGATAGGAAGAAACTTCTCCAGAAATAGCTGAGTGAACTGGGCCCAAGTCAAGGCCGGTGATCCAACTGGTCTGGCCAAAAAATAATATCTCCACCAAGACTTGGCGGGACCTGATAGACGAAAAGTAGCAAAGTCGACCCTATTGGTCTCCACTATCCCCATGTTCCATAGAACCTCATTATAGCTATCCAAATAGTCCTGGGGATCCTCTGAAGATGCACCGCAATAATTAGTAGCGAAAATCTTGGTGAACCTGTCCAACCTCCACAAAGCATCAACAGACATAGCTGCTCCATCACCGGTCTGAGCCATAATACCCGACTGAATTACCCCAGCTGGCTGAGCTACTGGAGTCTGAAACTGAGGAGCCAACTGCTCCAGAGTGCGAGTAGCGGGAGTCTAGTCTCCTCCCCCAGATTGAGAGACGACTGGTGCTGCAGGAAGAAAACCTACCTGAGCGACACTCTCCATGAGTCCCACTAGATGGACCAGAGCATCCTGGAGTACTCGGGTGGCAATGAACCCCTCGGGAACCTTAGCTGGCCCAACCGGGACTGTCTGGGCAGGAACCTCATCAGCAATACCTGAGGCTCCGCCACTGGGGCTGCTGCTCTGGGCTGAGCTCTGCCCCTGCCTTGGCCTCGCCCTCGATCCCTCATAGGAGCTGAAACTAGAGGCTCGGGCTGCTGATCAGTGGATGAAGAAGCATGTGTTCTCGCCATCTACGAGAGAATAGAGCAGAAATTCAGTTTGTTTTGAGACATCAAATCACACGACAGAGAAGAATAGATGTGAAGTCATTCCTAAACTCTGTAGCCTCTTGAGGATAAGCACAAATGTCTCCATACCGATCCCTCAGACTCTAGTAAGCTTGTCTGTGAATTGTGATACCTAAGAAACCTAGTGCTCTGATACCAACTTGTCAAGACCCAAATTTCCCACCGTCGGGACCGTGATGGCGCCTAAAGTTGAACCCGCTAGGCAAGCCAACGTGAATATCTAATTTACTTTATTCCTTTATCATTATCTAATATGTGAAATACAACACTTAACATAAATAAAAGTGCAAAATAAAGCAAGGTATATAAACTTGATATAATGCCTTTACAAAATTTCACAAAAACCGATCCCAGAAATTTGGAGTCACAAACTCACGGACCGTATATGAATAATACATATAAATATCTGAATGAAATAAGTACATCTGTTTCTGAAATAACTAGAACAGAATACAAAAGAATTAAGAAGTCGCCAAGGCCTGCGGACGCCTGCAGGACTACCTCGGGGTCTCCACTGGACTGAAGGCAGCAACCTCGATCTATGATCCGTAGGGTCCTACACCGGGATCTGCACGAAAGTGCAGAGTGTAGCATCAGTACAACCGACCCCATGTACTGAGTAAGTGACGAGCCTAACCTCAGCGAAGTAGTGACGAGGCTAGGACACGACAACCAAAGTCAACCTGCGCAGTCTAATAGTATACGGAGAAAAATAATACAACGAGAAATAAACAGTTAAGCATAAGGGAAAAGGGGAACATGCTGAGGGGAGGAAATAACAAATAATGGAAATAACGAGGTAAGTCTCAATTTAAGCAAAGAAATAGTAATACGAAAACAAGTGCACGGCATCACCCTTCGTACTTTTATTCTCGTCCTCACCGTCAGAATCAATATATTCGGCACGGCATCACCCTTCGTGCTTTTACCTCATAATATCATGGCACCGGATTATCCTTCGTGCATTATCTCTCATATCATGGCACGACATCACCCTTCGTGCTTTTAAAATCACAATATCGGCACGACATCACCCTTCGTGCATTGACATTCACTCAAAGATCACGTACGACATCACCCTTCATGATTTTACACTCTTCCTCACCCAAACAAATCAAATGACAGCAGTCCAACAAGGAAAAAAATAATGGAGTAAACAGAACTAAAACCATAACGTCCCGATAAGGGAGTCAACAGTGGAATTAATACCATCCCGGCAAAGGAAACCATCTATATCCAATCTCACTTAGTACATAACTGCACATAAAAATCTTCAACTGAAACTAATACTCAACACTATTCAATATCAAGGAATTTCCACCATCATGGATAACTATAAAGTGAAACTCAATTATGACTTACGAAAAATCATATAAATCACAATATTCGACTCACGGGCATGCTTGACACCAACGTATAGATACTCGTCACCACACATATACGTTGAACATGATACTTACACATAGCAAATAGGACACAACACCTATTCCCTCAATCTAAGGTTAAGCCAAACACTTACTTCAAAGTCCACGACCAAACTCAAGCCTCAATTACCGCTTTCCCTTTTCAATTTGACTCCAATTCACTTGTATCTAGACATATTCAACTCAATAACATCAATAAATGCCAAACAATTCCAACCCAATGCTTAATTATGGGTTTTACATCATTTTTCCCAAAATTCAAAAATCTACCCCGAGCCCACTTTGTCAAAATACGAGGTTCGTACCAAAATCCAATCACCCATTCACCCACGAGCCCAAATATGTAATTAGTTTCGAAATCCGACCTCAAAACGAGGTCTAAATTCCAATTATTCAAAAAGCCCTAACTCTACCCAAATCCCCAATTTTCTACCATTAAAACCCTAGAATTCTTGATAAAAGTTGATGAAAATTATTAAGAAATTGAGGGAAACTAGTTAGTGGTCACTTACCTATGATCTGGGAAGAAACTCTCTTGAGAAAATCACCCTTGGTCTCCTATTTTTGTGAAGAAGTGAAAATGAAATAGGATGAAGCTCTAACTTAAACACACTGCCCGACCCTCGCGCAGGTGCGGAAAAACGGTCGCACCTGCGGAATGGCCAAGGCCACTGGGGGCCGCACCTGTGGAACCGCATCCGTAGAGTTTTTGTCGCACCTGCGGAAAGGGGAAGACTGGGGCTGGACTGCACCTGCTGCTGAGGGTCCGCACCTGTGGCCCTAGGCTCGCAGGTGCGTGCAGACCAGAACTGGTGCACCAGCAGTTATTCTCCAACTCTAAACACCCCGGAACCTACCCGAAACTCACTCGAGCCCTCGGGGCTCCAAACCAAACATGCACACAAACTCAAAAACATCCTACGGACTTACTCGTGAGATCAAATCGCCAAAATAACTTCTTAAACAACGAGTTTAGCATTAAAATCAAAGAAAAATGTCAAAAACTTTCAAAGTTTCAAATTTCACAATTATGGGTCCGAATCACGTCCAATGACCTCCGTTTCTTACCAAATTTTGCAGACACAACTCAAATATCATATTGAACTCGTACGAGGCTCTGGAACCAAAATACGGGCCCGATACCATATATTTCAAATATAACCTAATTTCTAAAAACTCTTATATTTTTCAGTAAAACAATTTCTTTCAAAAATTCATTTCCCGGGCATGGGACCTCGGAATTCAGTTCTGAGCATACGTCCAAGTCCCATATTTTCCTACAGACCCTCCGGGACTGTCGAATCACGTGTCCGGGACTGTTTACCCAAAATATTGACCGAAGTCAACTTAAATTCAATATTAAAGGCCAATTTAGCATTTTTCTTAGTTTTTCACATAGAAGCTTCCCGGTATATGCCCGGGATGCACACGTAAACCGAGGTTAGATAAAAGGAGGTTTTTAAGGCCTCGGAACAAAGTTTTGACTTTATAAAATGAGAGATGACTTTTTGGGTCAAGCCCATTGACTAAGGTTATAGTCATATGGCTTATGTTATACATAGCGAATAAATAATTTCATTCATTAAGGGAATATTGACCGTTTATATAGCAGTCAATATATAATTTTATATACTTACGTCCATCTCTTTTTAGTTTACCAATATTCTTCTATCTCTATTAGACTTTCATGTTGGATAATTTTACTTAATTTTTATGTTTTAATTTATGAAATTTGTAATGAGATATTATCTCAATATATTATTAATTATTTTTAATTATACGATTATGGATGAAAATTTTTGTTACCTTGCACGTTTTGTTATGTTACTTTCAATTTGTCTACTAATAAATTCACAAACTAGTGACAAACTAGGTAAATACTAATTATCAATAGTACCACTATGGATTTAAATGACATCAAATATTTGTAACCAGTAAAAAAATATTTTACATTAGTTTGTCACTAATTGACTGCATTTAGTGACAAAAATAAAACTTGTATGAGAATCACCTATATTGGTAACAGATTACCATTTTATTTTATGATTATTGTAATTGTCATTAATCATAGTAATAATTTTATCATTTCTGTAATAAGTAATATTTTTAGTGACGCCATAATAATTTTTAACTACAAAATAATAATAATTTTTATAAAAGCAAGGTTATCACAAATTCATATGTTTAGGGACAATAGACTTTTTTGTATATAAAAAATGATATTGGTGACTAAATTATAGTTGTTTAACCACGAAACATGTATAATTTTGGAGACAATTGGTATTATCACTAATTAAACTAAACAATGACAATCGTTTCGCCAACATTAGTAACTTTTTCAGTGACGAAAACAAACAATCAGCTACAATTTTAAATAGTTTTTCTCACAAACGAGTTTGTTGCAAATACTATGTATTTGTAACGACCCGATCGGTCATTTTGAGCTCTAGCGCGTCATTCAGCGGTTTGAAGTCATGAGCAGCTCCAATTTAGGTATTATGACTCGTGGGCATGGTCGGAGTTGAATTTCGGGAAGTTCGGAGTCAAATTGGAAAGAAAATTCTCATTTCAGAAGCTTTAAGTTGGAGAAATTGACTAAGATTGAAATTTTGAGTAAACGACCTCCGAATCAGGATTTGAAGGTTCCAACAGGTTCGTATGATGATTTCGGATTTGGGCGTATGTTCTGACCGGCGTTGGATAACCCGGAAGCGTTTCAGCGCATATTATGGAAGATAACATTTTAGACGAATTTCGTAAGTTTGGCTAGAAGTACATTTCAGTGATGTTGATGTACATTGGGGATTTCGATTCTGGGAATAGCTCCGTATGGTGATTCTGGAGTTGGTGCGCGATCAGAAGTGAATTCGGATGTCCGTAGATTATTTTGAAGTCATTTGGTTAAATATAGAAATTTGAAGGTTTTTGGGAAAATTCGGCCGGAAGTGGAAATTTTGAAATTGGGCTCGAAATGCGATTTCAGAAGTTAGAACAGGTCCATAATGTCGAATATGACTTGTGTGAAAAATTTGGGGTCAATCAGACGTGATTTTATAGGTTTCGGCATCGGATGTAGAAGTTGGAAATTTCTAAGTTCATAAAGTTGGGATTTGGGTGCGATTCGTGGTTTCAATGTTGTTTGGTGTGATTTGAGGCTTCGAGCAAGTCTGCACTATGTTTTGGAATAGGTTGGTGTAATTGGACGGGGTCCCGGGGGCCTCGAGTGGATTCCGGGTCGTTAACAGATCAAGTTTGGAGTTTGGAGAAATGCTGAGATTGCTATAATCTGGTGCGATCGCACCTGCGAGGCTTGGCCTGCTGGTGCGGAGCCACAGGTGTGAGGTCTTTCCGGCTTGGCTGGGAGCGCAGGTGCGATGCAATTTCCGCACCTGTGAAGGCGCAGATGAGGATAATGGGGCACATGTGCGAGATTTGGCTGGAGCTGAGGAAGCCGCAGGTGCGGGAGTTTGGGCGCACCTGCGGGCGTGCATGTGCGAAGATTGGATCGCAGGTGCGAAAATAGGCCTGGGCAAAATGTTTTTAAAACAAGAATTTTTCCATTTCTCCTTCTAATTTCATTTGGCATGGGCGATTGTGGGGAGCTTCAAGGAGGGATTTTCGTCAAAGATCACAAGGTAAGTTATTCCAACTCATCTCAAGTTAAATACAAGGTATATGCATGGATTTTTAACATGAAAGATTGTGGAAAATTGGGAATTTTGAAGAAAACATAGAAATTTGGTAAATTGTATTGTTACCACGAATTGAGCATGAATATTTGAGTAAATTGTATATTTGAGTTAGTAAGACTATGGGTAGGGTATATTTTTGAGAAATTTCGAAATCTGGGCACGTGGGCCCGATGGCATTTTGGTCAATTCCTTGAGCGGAGTTGGGAATTTATATAATTTGAATTGTTGCAAATATTAGAGTATATTTTCATTGGTTTGTCGTTATTTGGATAGTTTTGGGGCGTTGTGCGTCCATTGGAGTCGTCGAAAGGGCTTGGAAGCCGGTTATGGAATTTTGGAGCGAGGTAAGTCTCCTTTCTAACTTTGTGAGAGGAAATTGTCCCCATAGGTGAACTAAATGAGTACGTGCAATTATTTGCGGGGGCTACGTATGGACGAGGTGACGGGAGTCCGTGCGTAGCTACTAATATGTTTATGTCCGGGTAGTCTAGGACCCACTAGCATGCCTCACTTGTTGTACTTGTGATCTTGCCAGTAATATTAGACCCCTAATATGATCGGAATAGTAATTGAATACCTAAGAAGACTAGAGTTCATTTTCTTAATCATCTATAAAGAGAATTGATTCCTCCTTGGATAGTTGTATTCCTGATAAGGTTATATTATTGAATATTATTAAACTTGGCAAATGAGTTTCAAAACAAAGATTTAAATGCTATTTTTCGTGTTCCCTTAAGAAGAATTTTACCACTTTCCTGAGTAACTTCTTTCTTGATAAAAATATGTACTTATTGTGTGAATATGTGTATCTATGGGTGCCTGAGTCGCATGTATGATTCGCGAGCAGGATAACCATGTATTTATGTATAACCGCGTCACATGATCGATTCACGAGCGGGGAAGATAGATGAATCTATGGTTCGAGCCGTTCGACCCTCGACAATGCACAATTTATTATTGTTGGTCCGCGCTGTTCGATTCTCGGCACTTTGTTTGCGCATGATAATTGCTGCATATTTCCTGTGATTTATACATGTATATCGGCCTAAAGAATTTCTTAATTGCCAGTTAAAAAGAAGAAGAATTGATGTGTAAAATGTGAAATAAGTCTGATGTTTCTTATCCCTGATTATGATTTAAATTGTCAACTGAAATGACAGAGATTTAAAGTGTTAAATGTGGAAGGGGTTGATATTATTTATTCCGGTTTTTAATAAATTTCCTATGACATTCATGCTTAGTGTCTCACTTGATTATACTAAATTGACTTCTAGCAAGTGTCTAAATCGACCTCTCGTCACTACCTCTCTGAGGTTAGGCGGAATACTTACTGAGTACACGTTTTTTTTGTACTCATGCTACACTTGCTGTGCATTTTGTTGCACAGGTACCTTCATAGAAATATGGCTGAGTTAGAGACTTAGATGAGCTGCATCACTCGGAGACGACCCGCAGTCAACAGAGTCTTCATCCATGTATTGTATTTTTATTTTATTCCTTGTCTAATTTGTATTTCGGACAAGCTATGTAGTATTTGTGAAATTCTTTGAATTTGTTCATGTACTTGTGTCACCGGGTTCTGGGATGTGTTTGGGATGTATTTTATAAATTTGGAATTTTGAAATGTCGTATTTACTTAGCGGATTTTATTCAGTTATCATGTAATAAAGTGAAAGGTAATAATTTCAAAAATGCTAAAACAGGAAAATTTAACTTAACTATTTAATGATTGGCTTGCCTGAAAATGGTGTCCGGCGCCGTCACGACCTTATGGATTTTAGGTCGTGACAACATGGTATCAGAGCACTAGGTTCCCTTAGGTTTCACGAGTCATGATCAAGTTTAGTAGAGTCTTGCGGATCGGTACAGAGACGTCTGTACTTATCTTCGAGAGGCTACACGTCTGTTAGGAGTACTGCCCTTCTTGATTTCTCATCGTGCAATTTGATTCCTTTAAGGCTTATGCCTATGTTCTTTCTACTCAATCTTACGCGTCGCGAAGCGCTTGCTATGAATCAGGAATTTGAGGAATTGAAAAATGGTGCTACGGATATGGTGCGAGATGTTTTGCATGTGTAGTTGGTTGGGGTTGTTGTTGTTGCCCTGCAGAAGAATATTATGTTGTTTCAGCTCGGTTGCCGTGTTCCTGAGAACTTTGAGGTTATGCTCAGGTTTTTAAAGTGCTTACGATTTGGTTATCGCGCGGTGTCGATATGATGATAGAATGCTTTCCTATATGTTGGGGGTGATGAATGGATTGAAGGGAGGTCTTCTCAGGGCGTGATTTCGGGATTTCAGCATTTTAGTTCCGGCAGAGGGGAGGCATTTGGACTATAAATGGTCAGGTTTCTGATTAATAAAGAAGTAAGACTTGGTGTTTTCAGGTGAGGTGGAATGTTCATCTGTGATGTGGTATCGTTGTTTTGATCGAATAAAATGTGTTAAGTTCGCCGGTGTTATAGCTCTTCGGTTGCATTGGGTTAGAGTGTTGTGAAGTAGTATTGGAGAAACGATTGTCAGAGATCATGGTGCGTGGTGGTTCAAGACTGAATAGTTATTTCTAATGAAGGCAGCTCGAGAAAGATGATCCTCAGAGAGTTGAAGTCGTGGTGATCTGGTGGTTTAAGAGCTACAGAGAATGATATTGAATTGGGCAGCATACGATGAAGGAAGACATGTGAGAAGTGTCAGGCGGCAACTAAATTACTAAAAGGCCAGGTGTAAGGAAAGGAGGTCAGGTAGTGCCTAAAGGAATGAGTTTAACCAAAGTGGGAGAGCGGCAGCATAGTGGTGAATTAGGGGATATTGTAGCGCATTTAGTAGATTTCCATGAGGAGCGGACGGAATGGTAAAGTTGGTGAATGAGAACAGGCTTAGGATGGGATATTGATGTTGTAGAAGGTTTGAAGTACTACGCCGTTGGAAGGTGTCAGTTGGTGATTCCACAGGTGGGTTATCTCCTGTGAGTAGGTTAGCGGTTGTGTGGTTGGCAAGTTTCTATGAGGGATTCTAGTGGCTATTCGGTTGGAGGAATAATGTATGAATGATGCTAGGAAATTTGAGTATTTAGGGAGTGCTAACAAGAGAATTTGGAAGGATTGGACGGATTGGTTGATCAAGATCATGTTAACAAAGGGGAAAGGATCTCAGCAGGGCTTAGAGTGGTGCAAGGAGTAGCTTCGGGCTAAGTGGGGGAGTCCTTCCACCTGTAGTTGGGTTGTAGGATGGTCTTCTCATGGGGTTGAAAATTTTCGGCATATTGGCAAGTTAGTACAGCTAAGGGAAATGAGTAAAATGGTGATTGTGCGTGGGATTTGATGAATGTGTGCAAAAGTTGGCCCTGTTGGGCCAATGTTAGGCTTTGAAAGATTAAGAATTTATGCTTAAGGCATAGGCGAGTTGTAAGGGTAGTGACTCAGTCACGTACTTCATTGAGGGGATGTTCATGTGCTAGAAGAGACTTGGAGTTGATTGTGATTCAGGGCAAGTTAGAGTGCGTGACTCTCAGCAGCGGTCCTAGTAAATTCGAAAGTTAAGAATGCGGTGTTTAAGGGTTTCAGGAAGTAGTATGATTAAGAGTTGAGCTTTTGCAGTATAATTCTGAGAACAAGGAAGATGGTTGGGGTGTTCTATGATATGTTTCAGCGTGCATGATAGTATTGGGAGAGTGAGAGAAGTAAACTCCGGATTTGTAGAAAGATTATCAGGATAGGTATATCGGTCGGAGATGTGAATGCGCACAAGGAAGGTATAAGACAGTTTGGGGGATCGAGGCAACATGGTCTCGTGAATCAAGGCCACTCGGGATGAGTGATGATTGATTTTGATGAGTTGAATGGGGTTAACATTATTCCTGAGGCAATTAAGGATAATTAAAGATAAGATGGATTGGTTAGCCATGGTTGAAATGGCACATGTACGACAGTGATCAGTTTCGTTAGTGATCAGTTTCGTCTGTGTGATTGGGTTATGCGTGTGGTTTGCACAGTGTGTGTGAGGTTTGACGGCCGCCGTAACATATTTTATTTGGGAGCATTCGAGTGCTATGGCCTGTCAGGTGTAGGCGGATCCCGGAAGGGTTTATGGTGGTTCAGACCACTACTTAAGGATTTGCATGTTGGGTGATTGTGAGAATTCACTCGTGTGTTGTGGTGGTTATCTTGAATTGAGGTAAGTAAAAGGTTTCTATATGATGAAGTATTCACCCTATTAGTGGTTCAGAAGTTATGATGGAATTCTATCGCTATCTCATATTGGCATGTTAGGTGCGGTAAGCAGTATGTAACTGGAAGCAAAGAATCGAGATTGCGGTTCGGTGTTAACAAGGATGTCATGAGCTTGGATGAGCAAGAAAAAGTGATTTGAAAGTCCAGAGTAAGCTGGCGTTATGTTCAGTGTCACCTGAGATCGATATTCGGTGAAAGAGGCTTTGTACCCTGGTCATGGGTTCTTGATGTGTTTTGCGGCATTAGTGTGGTCAGTGGTATGGATGTGCAGACTTGTTACCTCGTGGAAAGTTGTGGGAGCGTGACCACGGGATGATCGTATGAGTGTGATATGTAGTCACTTAATGTATTGAAGATTTGGAATGAGTATAAAAAGTGTAATATTACTTATTTGAGAATTTATGCCTGGAAGGCGTTTGGTTCATTTGGTTGTGGATTGTGGGGTGTTTGTCCCGGATATGATGGTTGTTCTTGCGTATTATGATAGGAAGTGGGTTAATATGGACCCAGGTAAAGCTATTATCCTAGTTTGGTGCGAGCAAGGTAGACTCGATGTTTGTGGATGGATTTGAATATGGTTATGGGCTCTGTATGAGTCAGGCGTGTTTGTTCGGTATAGTGATTTTCATGGAAAGGTATTAGAATAACATATGTTGTTCCGTCTTCGCTCATCTTATATGATATTCTGTTTTGCTGTGTGAGTTGGGAAACGACTTGATATTTTCCTATGTGTTGAGTTCCCGCATAGTGATGATGTTATGTGAGCAGGATAGCTCTTGAGATTCAGATTATGTATCACACCTCAGTTGTGCTTGAGTTTTGTAGCGTATGGCTCTATCAATCCCCCCAGGATGCTATTGTTCACTTAGCGTGCTTGTGATCGATGTTCGATATTTTGTGGTAATGAGCAATTTAGCTCTGTGTGTATCTTCTTATGTAAATTTTATGTGTGGATCGGGTGGCTCGTCGCCACGGGTATGTTATTTGGATCGGGTTGCACACCGCAACAACGTGATGACGAGTAAGGTTCCTATATTTGTTTTTCTTGTGTTTTACTTCCTATTTTATGAGGAAAGTCCATATTAGTTACGTGAGTTGAGTAGTCCCTTCCTGGGTCATTTCCCTATGTATCATGTTCGAACTGTGGCCTATAGGCGCATTGTGGTATCATGTGAGACTGTTGGTCATGTTTGGGGTGATTTGTTGTCTGAGCAGTTCATACTAGGTGAGACGAGATTTTTGGATCAGGAATCTAGTGCGATAAGATTGTGTGAAATACATTGAAGGACAGTTACCCTTATTGGTTGGTAATGAAATGGTGGTCTTAGTCAAGAGGAAGGATTTAATGTTTGGTTAACTCTGCAATTGGTTAGAAATTTCTACACATCTCCTCCGTTGTGGTGGTATCATCAGCATTATAGCAGGATGTATGTATATATATTTTAAGGTGTATTGGGAGCATCAGGTTCGTAGAATTTTGGCTGTTAAGGTTCATGGAATGTCATGGTGGCTAGAGGACGAATTATGCGGTGCATGGTGCTGATTCAGCAAAGGTACGCAGTTGTGTTATGGTGTTTCGTGTGGTAGTTGATACAATGTTCATATATTAGAAACATGACTGTCAGAGAATTTCAAGTGTTGGAACTGGGTTCTGAGCTTATTGTATGGATAAAAGAGGATATCTTCAGATTTGATCAAGCTAATGTACTCAACTGGGTTGTGGTAGCACGGGCAGGTGCTCGAGGTGTTAAACAGTTATTTCAGATAACTCCGGAGCAGTTCTTGGCACGTTCGAGGACGAACGTCGGTTTAAGTAGGGGAGAATGTAACGACCTGACTGGTCGTTTTGAGCTCTAGCGTGTCGTTCAATGGTTTGAAGTCATGAGCAACTCCAATTCAGGTATTATGACTCGTGGGCATGTTCGGAGTTGAATTTCGGGAAGTTCTGAGTCAAATTGGAAAGAAAATTCTCATTTCAGAAGCTTTAAGTTGGAGAAATTGACTAAGATTGAAATTTTGAGTAAACGACCTCCGAATCAGAATTTGAAGGTTCCAGCAGGTTCGTATGATGATTTCGGATTTGGGCGTATGTCCGGATCAGGCTTTGGATAACCCAGAAGCATTTCAGCGCATATTATGGAAGATAGCATTTTAGAAGAATTTCCTAAGTTTGGCTAGTTACGCATTTCAGTGACGTTGATGTCTGTTGGGGATTCCGATTCTAGGAATAGCTCTGTATGGTGATTCTGGAGTTGGGAGCGCGATCGGAAGTGAATTTGGATGTCCGTAGGTTATTTTGAAGTCATTTGGCTAAAGATATAAATTTGAAGGTTTTTGGGAAAATCCGACCGGAAGTGGGAATTTTGATATCACGGTCGGAATGGAATTCCGAAAGCGACAACAGGTCTGTAATGTCATCTATGACATGTGTAAAAAATTTGAGGTCATTCGGATGAGTTTAGACATGTTTCAGCATCGAATGTAGAAGTTGGAAATTTCTAAGTTCATAAAGTTGGGATTTGGGTGCGATTCGTGGTTTCAATGTTGTTTGGTGTGATTTGAGGCCTCGATCAAGTCCACACTATGTTTTGGAACAGGTTGGTGTAATTGGACGGGGTCTCGGGGGCCTCGGGTGGATTTCGGGCTGTTAACGGATCAAGTTTGGAGTTTGGAGAAATGCTGAGATTGCTGTCATCTGGTGCGACCGCACCTGCGATGCTTCGGCCGCAGGTGCGGCTTTGACGGCGCAGGTGCGAGGTCTTGTCGGCTTGGCTGGGAGCGCATGTGCAATGTAATTTTCGCACCTGTGAAGGCGCAGATGCAGACAATGGGGCACATGTGTGAGATTTGGCTGGAGCTGAGGAAGCCGCAGGTGCGGGAGTTTGGGCACATCTACGCTTCCGTAGGTGCGAAAATTGGATCGCAGGTGCGAAAATAGGCATGGGCAGAATGTTTTTAAAACGAGAATTTTGCCATTTCTCCTCCTAATTTCATTTGGCATGGGCGATTGTGGGGAGCTTTAAGGAGGGATTTTTGTCAAGGATCACAAGGTAAGTTATTCCAACTCATCTCAAGTTAAATACAAGGTATAGCATGGATTTGAACATGAAAGATTGTGGAAAATTGGTAATTTTGAAGAAAACCTAGAAATTTCGTAAATTGGATTTTTACCACGAATTGAGCATGAATATTTGAGTAAATTGTATATATGAGTTAGTAAGACTATGGGTAGGGTATATTTTCGAGAAATTTTGGAATCCGAGCACGTGGGCCTGAGGGCATTTTGGTCAATTCCTTGAGCAGAGTTGGAAATTTATATAATTTGAATTGTTGCAAATATTAGAGTATATTTTCATTGGTTTGTCGTTATTTGGATAGTTTTGGGGTGTTGTGCATCCATTGGAGTCGTCGGAAGGGCTTGGAAGCCGGTTATGGAATTTCGGATTGAGGTAAGTCTCCTTTCTAACTTTGTGAGGGGGAATTGTCCCCATAGGTGAACTAAATGAGTACATGCTATTATTTGCGGGGGCTACGTACGCACGAGGTGACAGGAGTCCATGCATAACTACTAATATGATTATGTCCGGGTAGTCTAGGACCCACTAGCATGCCTTACTTGTTGTACTTGTGATCTTGCCAGTAATATTAGACCGCTAATATGATCGAAATAATAATTGAATACCTAAGAAGACTAAAGTTCATTTTCTTAATCATCTAGAAAGAGAATTGATTCTCTGTGGATAGTTGTATTCCTGATAAGGTTATATTATTGAATATTATTAAACTTGGCAAATGAGTTTCAAAACAAAGATTTAAATGCTATTTTCCGTGTTCCCTTAAGAAGAATTTTACCACTTTCTTGAGTAACTGCTTTCTTGATAAAAATGTGGACTTATTGTGTGAATATGTGAATCTATGGGTGCCTGAGTCACATGTATGATTCGCGAGCAGGATAACCATGTATTTATGTATAACCGCGTCGCATGATCGATTCGCGAGCGGGGCAGATAGATGAATCTATGGTTCGAGCCATTCGACCCTCGGCAATGCACAATTTATTATTGTTGGTCTGCGCCGTTCGACCCTCGGCACTTTGTTTGTGCATGATAATTGCTGCGTATTTCCTGTGATTTATACATGTATATCAGCCTAAGGAAATTCTTAATTTCCAGTTAAAAAGAAGAAGAATTGATGTGTAAAATGTGAAATAAGTCTGATGTTTCTTATCCCTGATTATGATTTAAATTGTCAACTGAAATGACAGAGATTTAAAGTGTTAAATGTGGAAGGGGTTGATATTATTTATTACGGATTTTAATAAATTGCCTATGACATTCATGCTTAGTGTCTCACTTGATTATACTAAATTAACTTCTAGCAAGTGTCTAAATCGACCTCTCGTCACTACCTCTCTGAGGTTAGGCGGGATACTTACTGAGTACACGTTGTTTTTATACTGATGCTACACTTGCTGTGCATTTTGTTGCACAGGTACCTTTATAGAAATATGGCTCAGTTCGAGACTTAGGCGAGCTGCATCAATCGGAGATGACCCGCGGTCGGCAGAGTCTTCCTCTATGTATTTTATTTTCATTTTATTCCTTATCTAATTTGTATTTCGGACAAGATTTGTAGTGTTTGTGAAATTCTTAGAATTTGCTCATGTACTTGTGTCACCAGGTTCTGGGATGTGTTTGGGATGTATTTTATAAAAATAGAATATTGAATTGTCGTATTTACTTAGCGGATTTTATTCAATTATCATGTAATAAAGTGAAAGGTAATGACTTCAAAAATGCTAAAACAGGAAAATTTAACTTAACTATTTAATTATTGGCTTGCATGACAATGGTGTCCGGCCACATCATGACCTTATGGATTTTGGGTCGTGACAGTATTTGAGGATGAAGTAAATTTTGTTGTTAATATAACTTTTTTAGCGACGAATCACTAAGTTGTCTTTGTATACTTTTAGTGACCCAGTTTTAAAGACGAACCGTTGACGATTTTTTTCCGTCACAAAAATTAGTATGAGTATTAAGTGACAATAATTTATCATTGATAATCAAATTTGTTGTAGTGGTAGTTTAAATGTATACGTATTTTCTCTAGTATAGTATGTGTATATTTTAATGTATTTCATTTGATATTGTATGTGTATATGTGCATTGAATGCTTTATGGAAAATGATGTAGTCATGCATGTGTATATGTGAAAGAAGCATTGGGAAGGTAATACAATTAAAATAATGAGAGAAGGTTGCTTGAAAAAAATTAAATTAGACAGAGGTAGGGGCCAAATTGTTAGAGGTGGAGGTCAGGCCGCTAGCGGTGGAGGCAAGTCCGCTAGAGGTGGAGGTCTGCCTATCAGAGGTCCTCCCAGAGATGTGGTTCAGGGTGGCGGGCCCCAGCCCTGATTATATGCATTTCCAGCCAGACCTGAGGCAGAATCCTCCAATGCCGTTATCACAGGTACCGTTTCAATTTTCAATAGAGATGCTTCAGTTTTGTTTGATCCGAGGTCTACTTATTATTATGTATCATCTTATTTTTCCTCGTATTTGGTTTTGCCCCGTGATTCCTTGAGTGTCCCTTTTTATGTGTCTACGCCCGTGTGAGATGCTATTGTTGTGGATTGTGTGTCTCGTTCGTGTGTGATCGTTATTGAGGGTCTTGAAACTAGTGTAGACCTTTTGCTTCTTGACATGGTCGATTTTGATATCATATTGGGCATGGATTAGTTGTCACCCTATTATGCCATCTTGGACTGTCACTCCAAGAAAATTACGTTAGCCTTGCCAGGGTTGCCTCGATTAGAATAGAAAGGGACTCCTAGTCATTCTCCCAGTAGAGTGATTTCTTATGCCAAGGCTCGTCGCATGGTTAAGAAGGTATGTTTGGCTTATTTGGCTCATATTCGTGATTCTAATGTTGAAGTCTCTTCAATAAATTCAATGCCTATTGTTCGTGAGTTTCTTGAGGTGTTTCCAGCAGACTTACCAGGGATGCCACCTGACAGGGATATTGATTTTTGCATTGATATGTCTCCCAGCGCTCAGCGCATTTCTATTCCTCCATACCGGATGGCCCCACCAGAGTTGAAGGAATTGAAAGAACGGTTGCAAGACTTGCTTGATAATGGCTTCATTAGGCCTAGTGTCTCGCCCTGGGGTGCACCGATTTTGTTCGTGAAGAAGAAAGATGGGTCGATGAGAATATGTATAGGCTACCGGCAGTTGAATAAAGTCACCGTCAAGAATAAATATCCATTGCCGAGAATTGATGATTTATTTTATTAGCTTCAGGGTGCCAGGGTGTTTTTGAAAATTGATCTAAGATCAGGCTACCATCAATTGAAGATTAGGGTGTCCAATGTTCCTAAGACAGCCTTTCGGATGAGGTGCAGGCACTATGAATTTCTGGTGATGTCTTTTGGTTTGACTAATGCCCCAACAACCTTTATGGACTTGATGAATCGGGGTTTCAAGCCTCATCTGGATTCCTTCGTAATAGTGTTCATTGATGATATTCTAATATACTCCCGCAGACGGGAGGAACATGAGCAGCACCTCTGGATAGCGCTCCAGACTTTGAGGGATAATCAGTTGTATGCAAAATTTTCAAAGTACGAGTTCTGGTTGAATTCAGTATTTTTTGGGTCACATCGTATCAACAGAGGGTATTCAGGTAGATCCTAAGAAGATAGAGGCAGTCAAGAACTGGCCTAGACCCACTTCAGCCACGAAAATCAGGAGCTTCTTAGGTTTGGCGGGTTACTACCATCGTTTTGTGGAGGGATTTTCATTCATAGCAGCCCCAATGACTAAATTGACCCAAAAAGGTGCCCTATTCAAATGGTCGGACGAGTGTGAGATGAGATTTAAGAAGCTTAAGACAGCCTTGACTTCAGCACCGGTGTTGGTGTTACCATCAAGTTCAGGATCTTTCATGGTATATTGTGATGCTTCCCGTATTGGGCTTGGAGCGGTATTGATGCAGGAGGGCAGGGTGATTGCATATGCATCTCGGTATTTGAAAGTTCATGAGAAGAATTATCTTGTCCATTACTTAGAGTTGGAAGCCATTGTTCACGCATTGAAAATATGGAGGCATTATCTTTATAGTGTGCCGTGTGAAGTTTACACGGATCATCGCAGTCTCCAGTACTTGTTCAAGCAAAAGGATCTTAATTTGAGACAGAGGAGATGGTTAGAGTTATTGAAGGATTATGACATCACTATATTGTAATTGTATCACCCGGGGAAGGCCAATGTGGTGGCCGATGCATTGAGTAGGAAGGCAGTGAGTATGGGAACCCTTGCATTCATTCCAGTCCGTGAGAGACCATTAGCTTCAAACATTCAGACTTTGGCTAATCAGTTCGTGAGGTTGGATATTTTGCCCAGCCGTGTTTTAGCTTGTACAGTCGCACAGTCTTCCTTATTTGAGCGTATCCGATATCGGCAGGATGATGACCCGCATTTGATGGTACTTAGGGACATAGTTCGGCACGGTGGTGCCAAGAAGGTTATAGTTGGAGATGACGGTGTTTTGACAATGCATGGTCGTATATGTGTGCCTAATGTTGATGGGCTTCGTGAGTTGATCCTTGAAGAGACAATTCTAAGTATTCTATTCACCCCGGCGCTGCCAAAATGTACCAGAACCTAGGACAACATTATTGGTGGCGAAGGATGAAGAAGGACATTTTTGCTTACGTGGCTCGTTGTTTGAATTGCCAATAGGTGCAGTATGAGCATCAGAGACCTGGTGGTTTGCTTCAATAGATAGATATCCCTAAGTGGAAGTGGGAGCGTATCACTATGTACTTCGTTGTTAGACTCCCACAGACTTAGAGGAAGTTCGACGCCGTTTGGGTTATTGTGGATAGGCTGACTAAATCATCACATTTCATTATCGTGGCAAGTACTTATACATCAGAGCAATTTGTAGAGATATATATTCGTGAGATTGTTCGCCTTCACGGTGTGCCCGTGTCTATCATTTTGATCAGGGTATGCAGTTTACATCGCACTTTTGGAGGGAGGTTCAGCATGAATTGGGTACATGGGTTGAGTTGAGCACAACATTCAGTCCTCAGACGGAAGGGAAATCCGAGCATAATATTCAGATCTTGGAGGATATGCTCCCTGCCTGTGTTATTGATTTTGGAGGTTCTTGGGATCAGTTCTTGCCGTTAGCAGAGTTTGGCTACAATAATAGCTACGAATCGAGCATTCAGATGGCTCCCTACGAGGCATTATCTGGTAGACGGTGCAGATTCCCAGTTGGATGGTTTGAGCCGGGAGAGGCTCGGTTATTGGGTACATACTTAGTTCAAGAGGCCTTAGATAAGTTCAAGGTTATAAAGGATCGACTTCGTGCAACTCAGTCTAGGCAAAAGAGTTATGCTGACCGTAAGGTTCGTGATGTGGTATTCATGGTTGGAGAAAGGGTATTACTTCGGTTATCACCCATGAAGGGTGTTATGAGATTCTGGAAGAAGGAAAAGTTGATCCCTAGATATATCGGGCCATTTGAGATTCTCGAGAGAGTGAGGGAGGTAGCTTATAGACTTGCGTTGCCTCCAGGTGTAACGACCCGGCTGGTCGTTCTGAGAGTTTAGCCCCGTTTTCCCCATTTCTACTTCGTTTTGTGTTTTTTAGCTCATTTATGTTGTGTTGGGTCGGTTGGCTCGGGTTCGGAGTGGTTCTGGAGAGAAATGAGACACTTAGTATCTTAAGTTAGTTTAATAGTTGGAAAAAGTCAACTAGAAGTTGACTTATAGGTAAACGATCTCGGAATGTGGATTTTATGGCTCGGATAGCTTCATTAGGTTATTTGGGACTTAGGAGTGTGTTCAGAAGGTTGTTCGGAGGTCCGGAGTAGAATTAGGCTTGAACCAACGAAATTAGATTTTTTGGCGATTTCCAGTCGGCAGTGGAAAATTATCTATAGGGGTCGGAATGGAATTTCAGATGTTGGGATAGGTTCGTATTTTCATTTGGGAGGTGTGTGAAAACTTTCAGGTTATTCGGACGTGGTTTGAGTGGTTTCGACATCGTTGGCGAGTTTCAGAAGTTTAGAAATCCTTAGGTTTGAATTTTGGATTAATTTTGTGTTTTGATGTTATTTTGAGTGTTCCGAGGGTTTGGCTAATTTGGTGTATTGATATATGACTTGTTAGTACTTTTAGTTGAGGTCCCGAGGGCCTCAGGATGATTTTTGGATGGCTAACGGAAGTTAAAGTTGGAAAAATGCAGCAAATTGGCTGCTAGTGCAGGCCTTCTGGTGTGACCGCACCTGCGGACAGGGAGCCGCAGTTGTGAAGGTGCAGGGGCGGACGACCATGCGCAGATGCGGAATTAGGGAGCCTGTACTAGGAGCGCAGGTGCAGATGTTGGCTCGCACCTGCGAGCCCGCAGGTGCATGAAGAAGGCCGCAGATGCGGAATTTGGTTTATAAGTGAAAACCGCACCTGCGAGGGATTTTCTTCAGGTGCGGCGCTGCAGGTGCGAGAGTGCTGGGCAGAACCTATATAAGGTTGCCTTCGCGAATTTTCACTCATTTCTTCACCATTTTGGACGGATTTGGGAGCTTTGATATGTGATTTCAAGGGGGAATTGAGTGCCTTCAGTGAGGTAAGCTACTTGAACCTTGTATCTTGTGTTTATGTCAATTATTCCATTGTTTAATCAGGATATTGTGGGAAAATTTGGGAGAAATTGGGAGATTAGGGCTTGAAATTGGAGAGTGTAAATTGAGGATTTGAGGGGCCATTTGAGGTATGTATTTGGTATGTATGGACTCGTGAGAGTGTAAGGATTCTAGTGTTGTGATTTTTATCGAATTCTGAGACGTGGGCGCAGGGGTCGGGTTTGGCCAATTTCGGGATTTTTGATGTAATTTGATTATTTTCAAGTGGGCTTTGTTCCTTTAGCATATATATTCGCAGGTTAGGATTTTGGCCATTTTGAGGTAAGTAATGATTGTAAATCTGGTCCTGAGGGTATGAAACCTCGGACTTCGCATTGTATCACTAATTTGGAGTGGCGCACATGCTAGATGATGAGTGTGTGTCGTACACCGTTGGGGGATTGTGATTTGGTTTGTCCCGTAACAACTAATAAGTTGCATATTCGATTTCAAATCATATGATATTTTATATTTTAAGGAATATTACTATGTTTTGGGCCGAATGCCGTATTTGGGCCTCGTGCCAAGTGTTTGGACCCCTTAGGGGATTTTTACTACTATTTCCTCACTGTTTTGATTTGAAAGTTACACTTAGTCATGATTTTTACATGATTACTGTTTAATTTAGTTTAATTACTCCACTTTGATGCATATGAAAAATGTTTTGGGACGAGTTCCCTGTTTTTTTACTGATAGCCCGAGTGGCTTTTGAGAGGTTTCTGACTGAGTGAGACCGAGGGCCTATGTTGTGAGGATATTATGGGATCGGGCTGCGCGCCACAACATGTTACTCTGTTTGTGATATATGAGAGGCCAAGAGCCTAAGTGATAATGCCACGAGATGACTGGTTATAGCGTTTGGGCTGTAGGAGCCCCTTTGTAGTTTGTACACCCCTAGTGAGCACAGGTAACTATTGAGTGTGAGTGCCGAGTTATTGGGAGGCATGAGTGATTGTGAGGTATGCCCGAGGGGCTGATTATGAGTGATTGTGAGGTATGCTCGAGGGGCTGATTCTGAGTGATGTTATGCCCGAGGGGTTTATGATACATGTTTTGGTGAATTCTTTCTCGGATATTTCTTATAGTTTAATTAATCGTCTCTATCAATTATGAACNTACAAAGTAATGAATAAAAGATGTAGAAATCAATGTTTTGTCACTTCAATGGTTTCTTCTCTTCAAATCCTTCGTCTGCCTTCCAATCCTCGTTAAGTTGTGTTTTTAGGAGTCTATTTATATGTTTAGGACAAATCCTAAACGTGTAGGAGACTTCTATTCCAACCGGAAAACACTTAAACTTGTCAAAACTCGAAATTGACCGAAACAGGGGCCTGGCGTTATGAGGCTAACGCCAGGCTAGGGCTGGCATTTGGACCCTAACGCCTGGCTAACGCCAGGCTAGGGCTGGCGTTTTGACCCTAACGCCTGGCTAACGCCAGGTGCACTCCTTCTCGCTTCCTGAGCGTATTTTTGATGTATTTGCGTCCATTTAGCTCGGTTTCCATCTCCAATTCACCTACACATAAAATCGACTCTATTATGCACATAAAATGTGTATTTTTATCATTAACGCCCATAAAATGTAAGGCATATAACATGTTAAACTATGAATTCTAGCCTCGCATCAATACCCCACACGTAAACATTTGCTCGTCCTCGAGCAATCTAACTACACTCATGTACACATCTTATTAAGCAAATCCCTTAACACGTTATACCAAGAATATTTAAAACAATTTAAGCACAAAGGTGTGACATCCTCATTGCAATAGTCGACTCACATATACCATGCTTTATTCACAATTCACTCACTACTCTAACATAGAGGTCAACAACATTACCTTTCCTTCGTGAATCATGTGCCCTCACCAAATCAAAGAGCTAGTTCCTCACACAATAAAATTTAAGAACATTTAGGAACTCAAGATAGAAAGAATTCACTCGCTCTCAGAATTAATATTCATATGCCACACAAGATGCACCATAGGCTTGCCCGTAGTGTAATACTATACTAATTGAGCTCATTCAGTGTAGGATCAAGTAGGACTTTATTCGGTTGTAATGTAGGCTGCGGGACGGGTAGGATACATTTGGATATAAGAGTGACTACACCTCCCTAAGCACATTAATACATATACTTTCGCATTCAACCTCAAACTTATAATAAGCCAAACTCCACCTCCACATCGATGTTATTACCCCATACTTCTTTAAGCACAATTACATTAAGAGTCACCACATATATTTTTCTTTCACAACAATACAACTGTTTATTTTATTTATTTTTTTTTTTTTTCTTTTTTTTCTTTTTCTCTTTTTTTTTCTTTTTCAAGTGACTCTTACTTTTTCAACCAGTGCACCTTTCTCCTTATTTCAATTATTCCCCTCAAAAACCAACCTACCACCCCACACTTTAACTTTTCCATATTTCATCACATTTTCAGTGCTTACGAGAGGTGACAAGGTTCAAATATATGATCGATTCAAACAAAGGGGTATGGCTTGTAATGTGGTTGCCAAAGAAACAGGATTATAGGCTCAACGGGGTTAACTACGATACAAAAAAATTAGGTGGGTAAAATATAGATAACTGGCTCAACCAAGAAATGGGTATATCACTTCCNATTTAAGGTATTTATCCTGGAGTCAAAAATTGAGCCTAAGCGTCACAACCAAAGTACTGACTATTCTCAAGGCATTAGCACGTTTCGAGATATTTCTACTATTAAGCCCTTAACCATATGATTTCTACTCCTAAAAATTAAAAACTACCTACACCTGGTTCAATTAAAACTCCTTGGAAAAGAACCGTGGTCCAAAGAAAAACCAAGGGGGAATTACTACACTAGGTAAAAAAAAAAAAATCTTTTTGGTCTTTTCGTTAGACTTACTTCCCTCAAGAAAACTGTCTAGGAGATCCATCGTCAGGAAGAGTCGATATATATATATAAATATTTTTTTTTTTAGATGATACAACAAAACATAAAGCTAAGAACAAACAAACCTAACAACCTAAAGACTAAAAAAAACAAACAAACAAACTACAACATTTCACTAAACATAAAAACTAAAACTAAACGAAATAAAACACAAACAACACACAAAACATATATACAGCACCCCACACATAGTTCACGCACTGTCCTCAGTGCATCATAGATATACAAAGCAGAAAAGAAAAAAATACAAATAAAATGCAAGGTACTTCCTGGTCACTCAGCATCATCATCATCGGATGGTCTCCATTCCTCTTCAAACTCATCTTCTCCATCAACATCCTCATCCGATTGTATGAGCTCCTCATTAGAATCATCAGGCGTGTTTATATCTTCATCATCTGGGAGCCTGTACCCCTCACCTGCTCCTATCATCTGCCGAGCATGAGCGTTGAGCGGATGCCTCTGATCCAACTCCTCCCTTTCATTAACCGACGCCGGACGACCTCCTATGCGCAACTGCAAATCCATCATCCCATAGAGATGGGCCATGAAGCCATCATCCCTGGCATAACGCTCAGCATTGGTCAGTGAAGACTCTTCTTTCAGTCTCAAACCAGTGATGTCAGTTTGCCGAGTGAGTTGTCGATCAATAATGTGGTCAAAGTCGGCCTCAACTGCTACATTGTTATCTAGTAGGAACTGGGTTAGGAAATTCGGGAACGGGATTCGATCAATTTTATTATTTTTCCGCACCAACCCTATTTGGTAGCGAATCAGGTGGCCCATGTTCACTTGCTGCCCAGTCATTAAGAAGTAGAGCACACAAATCCTCTCTCGGCTGATTAAGGTGTCATGGGTGCATGGTAGTAGTCGTGCATTAATCAGTTTCAGCCATACCTGTGTTTCAACCTTCATCTTTTTCTTGTGAAATCTTTTATGTCGATTAGTGGATCTATCCCGAATCCAAGAAGCCGTGGAATCAAACCCACAAAGTGTATGCCTCACTTCCCTATAATTAGGATGGCGGATAAATTGCTCTAGAGGCTCCACCGGAACATTTGGTGCACCTAAGAAATCACATATGTCCTTGGCCGAAAATTCCACCAAGTGCCCACGAATTGGCACCAATTCTTCCTTGTCCTTCAGGTCAAACCCGGCATAGAATTCCCGAACTAAATTGAGGTTGATGTTGCCATGTTGTTTAAACACATATCCCAGACCCAATTCATAGATGCTTCTCCATATTGCTGGGAATTTTTTTCTAAGAGGACCCTCGCTGATAGCTCCTTCCGGGTGGACATGCCTGGGTTTGCAATGAGCGTACCACTTTCTGGAGTGTGGTGGTATGCTGTTGACACCATATTCTCTTTGACCAACTGGTTGCTGCCTCATAGCAGCCACAACAACTACTGCTTCCTCACCAGTCATGCTAGAAGTAGCATCTCCTCCTTTTCTTTTCTTTTGAGCTGGTGGAGGTTTTGATTTGGTTTTCGGCGGGGCTGAAGATGTTGCCTTTCCCTTGCCGGTAGATTTTCTGGAAAACATTGTTTTACCTGCACAATATATCAGTAATGAATTAGTGCCACCAAGTTATATACTTTCTGTTTTTGCACTTTGCAAAGGTTACTCAGATTCACCTCGGCAAGTTTATGATAATTCACGCACATTGCTACCTATTAGCTTCTTATGAGCTAATTTTTTATTTAAAAATTATAGAATTCAAGATGTACGGTGCTAGTGGTGGTTTTCCCGGAGATTCGGGCTCCATATGAGACATGTATTGCCATTAAGGAATTACATCGAGCACTTGGCTAGCACAAATTCCATGGGCGCTCGTATGGACTTGAGGGACTGCCTCATGTTCCCAAATCACTTTGGATTTCCATAATATCACTTAATTTCACCATCTCAACTCATTCCTAAAGGGTTTCGGGACTTGGGGTGCATAAAACCATACCACACATTTCAAGAACTTCATAAACCCATAAAATTTCATCATGAACTCAAGGATAAACGTTTCACCAGCTCAAATTCGAGTGAGTAAAGTATAAGGTTAGAATCATACCTCAAATCTTGATGAGTGTTAGCCGGATGAAGTTTACCACAAGTTTGTACCCTGTGCAGATCTTGTGTGTGTTGTGGGTGATAATGGGGTGTTTAAAAGTGTTGTGATTGTTATGTAGTGAAGATGAGTGTGGTGTGATTTGAGGCAATTTTACGAGATAACCAGTGTTTAGGTGTGTGCTTGAGAGTGAAGATATAGTGAGAGAGAGTTTGAAGATGAAGAAAATCGAAAAATGAACTTACCTGGCGATACTCGTGCGTTTTAATCGAAAAGCTTGGGCACCCTGGCGTTTTCCAGGCGTTAGCCTTATAATGCCAGCCTTACCCTGGTGTTAGCCTCCTAACACCAGCCTACCCCTGGCGTTACTCAGGTGTTAGCCTCATAACGCCAGCCTTGCTTTGGCGTTAGCCAGACGTTAGCCTCCTAACGCCAGCCCTTGCATCCATTGTCCGTCATGCTAATACACTCCTCCATTCACCCGAATTCACCTGCAAGCTCGTTAGTACTCAAAATTACACTAATTAATTCTAATTATTTTAAGATTTACTACGCATTGGGTTGCCTCCCAACAAGCGCCTTATTTAATGTTGTGGCACGGCGATTACAACAAATCAATAGGTTGCCTCCTATGAAGCGCCTGATTTAACGTCGCGGCACGACGCAACATTAAGCTATTTAAGGATTGTCTGGTGTATTAGGTTCACCCAGGTGCACAATAGTCCGTTCATTGGCTTCAGTCATTCCAACATATCTTTTTAATCTCTGTCCATTGACCTTGAAGGTATTAGACTCATTTTCAGCAGTAATCTCCACAGCACCATAAGGAAATACATTGACCACTTTAAACGGGCCAGACCATCGGGACTTGAGCTTACCCGGAAACATTCTTAATCTTGAATTATACAGTAATACCTTGTCTCCTTGTTTGAAATCCCGGTCCACTATATTTTTATCATGAATTCTCTTCATTCGTTTCTTATACAACCTAGTGCTTTCAAATGACTGACTTCTGAATTCTTATAATTCTTGTAATTCTGTGATTCGATTTTCTCCAGCAGTGTCGAAATCCAGATTCAGCTGCTTCACTGCCCACCGGGCTCGGTGTTCTAGTTCGACTGGCAGGTGACAAGTCTTACCAAAGACCAACTTGTATGGAGACATACCAATTGGTGTTTTAAATGCTGTTCTGTAGGCCCGAAGGGAATCATCTAGTTTCTTCGCCCAATCAGTTCTTGTGGCGTGAATAGTTTTGGTTAGCACACTTTGTATTTCCCGATTTGATACTTCCACCTGCCCGCTAGTTTGGGGGTGATATGGAGTTGCTACTTTGTGAAAGACGTCATATTTAGCCAGAAATTTTTCGAAAACACGATTGCAGAAATGCGTGCCTCCATCACTTATAATGGCCCTTGGTGTCCCAAAGCGGGTGAATATGTTCTTCTTTAAGAATCCCACCACCACTTTTGCATCATTGGTAGGGAATGCTGCCCCCTCTACCCATTTTGACATGTAATCAACCGCAACAAGTATGTACTTATTGCCGTAAGAGCTTACAAAAGGACCCATGAAATCTATCCCCCAAACATCGAACACTTCTACCTCTTGTATTGGATTCATTGGCATTTCATGACGACGGGATATGTTCCCCGTCCTTTGGCATTCATTACAGTCTTTTACCCATTAATGGGCATCTCTGAACACAGTGGGCCAATAAAATCCGGCCTCCAACACTTTAGCTGCTGTTCGGACTCCTCCGAAATGTCCTCCATAAGGTGCTGCGTGACAAGCCTGCAAAATAGCACATTGTTCTATCTCGGGGACGCACCTCCGGATCATGTTATCTATGCAAATTTTAAACAAATAAGGTTCATCCCAATAGTAGTTACGGCTATCACGGTAAAATCTTTTCTTTTGTACAGCGGAGAGCTCATAAGGATCAATGCCGCATGCCAGGTAATTAGCAATGTCTGCATACCATGGAACCTCTATCACATTTGTGGCCAGCAGCTGTTCATCTGGAAAGGTTTCCAGAATATTCTCAGCTTCAGGTGGCTGTTTAGCACCTTCGAGGCGTGATAAATGGTCAGCGACTTGGTTCTCCGTTCCCTTACGGTCACGAATTTCCAAGTCAAATTCTTGCAAAAGCAGCACCCAACGAATTAGGCGTGGCTTAGATTCTCTTTTCTCAACCAAGTATCTAATGGCGGCGTGATCAGTGTACACGATCACTTTTGACCCGATCAGGTAGGACCTGAATTTGTCAAATGCAAATACTATAGCCAACATTTCTTTTTTCGGTACCGTGTAATTTAGCTGAGCTCCACTTAATGTCCTACTTGCGTAGTAAATTGGGTGCATTACCTTATCTTTTCGCTGGCCCAACACGGCTCCTACATCATAGTCACTTGCGTCACACATGAGTTCAAATGGTTGCTCCCAGTTGGGGGCAACTACAATTGGTGTAGTGACTAGCTGCTTTTTTAGCTTCTCAAACGCTACCCTGCAATCATCAGAAAACACCAATGGGTTATCTTTTTCGAGTAACTTACAGAGAGGGTTGGAGATTTTGGAGAAATCCTTGATGGATCGGCGGTAGAATCCGGCATGTCCCAGGAAGCTACGAATAGCTTTGACTAACGTGGGTGGAGGGAGTTTTTCAATCACTTCTACCTTAGCTTTATCCACTTGAATACCTTTACTTGAGGCCAAATGTCCCAAGACAATTCCTTCTTGTTCCATGAAGTGGCACTTTTCCCAATTCAGCACCAGGTTTGTTTCAATACACCTTTTTAGAACACGGTTCAAATTTTCTAGGCATTCATCAAACGAATTTCCCACCACTGAGAAATCGTCCATGAAGACCTCCATAATATCCTCCACCATGTCTGTGAAAATGGCCATCATGCACCGTTGGAATGTGGGAGGTGCATTGTAGAGGCCAAATGGCATTCTTCTGAAAGCAATATCCCATATGGGTATGTGAAAGAGGTCTTTTCTTAATCCTCTAGGGCAATAGAAATCTGGTTGTACCCCGAATACCCGTCAAGGAAACAGAAGTGAGATTTTCCTGCTAACCGGTCGAGCATCTGATCAATGAAGGGAAGTGGGAAATGGTCTTTGCGGGTGGCAAGGTTTAGCTTTCTATAATCCATGCATATTCTCCAACCCGTAACAGTTCTAGTGGATATCAGCTCGTTTTTATCATTTCTTACGACTGTCATACCCCCCTTCTTTGGTACACACTGTACTGGGCTAACCCAGCTGCTGTCGGAGATCGGGAAAATGATTCCCGCATCTAACCACTTTATCACTTCTTTCTTTACCACTTCCTTCATATTTGGGTTTAACCGTCTTTGGTGTTCTCTAGATGGTTTGTGCCCCTCTTCTAAGAGAATTTATGCATGCAATAAGCTGGGCTGATCCCTTTGATGTCTGCCATCATCCAGCCAATGACAGTTTTGCATTCAGAAAGTACCTGTAATAGCTGTTGTTCTTGCACATCTAACAACCCAGATGATATAATAACTGGTAATGTAGAGTTAGGTCCAAGAAATGCATACCTGAGGTGCGTTGGTAAAGGCTTCAGCTCTAATTTGGGTGGCTTCAACTGAGGGCTTGACTGGTGGGTTTTCTCTCTTTTCCAAGTGTAATGGTTCAATTTCAAGAACCCGCGACCATGTAACTTTTCCTTCCAATACTAATACCCATTTTGATAATTCCTCACCATTCATATCACCTAAGTTCATCAAACATGCAGCTAAAGGATACCCAACAGTTAAGGCTGCATCATCTTCTTCCAGTATCACGTTCACGGCATCAATAAGAGAGCAATTAGCGAACTCACTTGGTCGCCTCATAGACTTCTGCACGTTGAATGTGATTTCTTCATTATTGAGCCTCATCTTAAGCTCACCAGTCTCACAATCGATGAGTGCTCTGCCTGTGGCTAAAAATGGCCTTCCCAAGATTATGGGAATTTCCTCATCTACTCGGCAGTCAAGGATCACAAAGTCAGTAGGGAATACAAATTTCTCCACTTGCACTAACACATCGTCTGGAATACCTGACGGTCTCTTTACCGTCCTATCAGCAAGTTGCAGCAGCATGGAAGTAGGCCTGGCTCTACCAATCCCTAGTCTTTTGTAGCATTAGATTAATGTTGGCTCCCAAATCACATAGGGCTTTGGAGAAAGAGAAGTTGCCGATAGTACAAGGAATTGTAAAACTCCCTGGGTCAGCCAACTTTTCAGCAATAGGACGTGTCACCACTGCACTACACGTCTGAGTAAGAGTGATAGTAGCCAGGTCTTCGAAATCAAATTTTCTGGACATTAAGTCCTTCATCATTTTAGCATAGCCAGGCATTTCCTTCAATGCATCTATCAATGGAATATTTACCTGTATCTGTTTTAGCATGTCCAAGAATTTCTTATACTGCTCATCCTTCTGATATTTTGCTAACCTTTGGGGAAATGGAGTTGATTCTCTTTTCTTTTCTGTTATCTGTTCTTTTTCCTTTTCCACTACTACCTCAACTTCTGGCTCTGGGATTTCCTCAAGCTCTTTCTCAGCTTCGCATTATTTATTATCTTCACTTTCAGCTGGTTGTACTGCGCCCATACTCAATGTGGTGGATTCATCAATTTCATTAGGTACCTGTACGAATGTGTTTGTCTGTCTACTTTCATGCCTCCTTTCTTGTTCTAGTTCCAGGTCTCTGCCATTGCAGAGGGTCACTGCCATTAATTATTTTGGGCCATGGTCCCTTGGATTCACCTGAGTATCAGCAGGTAAAGTTCCATTAGGACGATTATTAACTGCATTTGAAATCTGCCCCAACTGTACTTCAATATTTTTAATAGCTGCATCATGTGCATCTACTCTCTCACTGATTTTGGTATTTGACCCAATCACTTGCTGCATCATAGCTTCCAATCGTGAAAACCCATCTTCTTGTCTTCCCCCTGTTGATGCTGAGGAAGGTAGTATGATTGTTGCTGATTTTGATGGTTATAACCGTACGGTCTCTGATATGGTG
>MDKI01213484.1:0-28348 GCA_005239505.1 Nicotiana paniculata | reverse complement strand
TTGGAGGGCCGTGCAGAGAGGCATGGGTACTGATGTAGAGTTGAGCACTGCATTTCACCCGCACACCGACGGGCAGTCAGAGCGGACTATTCAAATTTTGGAGGACATGCTACGGGCTTGTGTGATTGATTTTGGTGGTTCATGGGATCAGTTTTTGCCACTAGCGGAGTTTGCATATAATAACAGCTACCAGTCCAGTATTCAGATGGCCCCGTATGAGGCTTTATATGGTAGGAGGTGTAGATCTCCGGTTGGTTGGTTCGAGCTTGGTGAGGCTAAGTTATTGGGCACATATTTGATTCAGGATACATTGGAGAAGGTTAAGTTAATTCAGGAGCGACTTCGCACGACGCAGTCTAGGCAGAAGAGTTATGCGGACCGAAAGGTCAGGATGTGTCTTTTATGGAAGGTGATAAGTACTGCTGAAGGTATCACCCATGAAGGGTTTTATGAGGTTCGGAAAGAGAGGAAAGCTAAGTCCACAATTTATTGGTCCTTTTGAGGTGCTTCAGAAGGTTGGAGAGGTGGCCCATAGACTTGTCTTGCCACCCAGTCTATCGAGTGTTCATCCGGTATTTCATGTGTCGATGCTCAAAAAATATGTTGGTGACCCGTCTCATGTGTTAGACTTCAGCACAATTCAGCTCGAGGGTAATATGTCATATGAGGTTGAGCCAGTAGCTATTTTAGCTCACGAGGTCAGAAAGTTGAGGTCTAAGGATATAGCATCAGTGAAGGTGCAGTGGAGAGGTCAGCAAGTGGAGGAGGCTACTTGGGAGACCGAGCGGGATATGCAGAGAAAATATCCCCACTTGTTTGAGACTCCAGGTATGTTTCTAGACCCGTTCGAGGATGAACATTTGTTTAAGAGGGGGAGAATGTAACGACCCGATCCGTCGTTACGTAGAACCTGCATTATAATTACTGTGATTGACTTGTCATAGGTTGGTTATTCTGTTATTGATGTGTTAGAGTTGATGGGCTTGAAATCGAATAGTTGTAGTGAGAGTTCAGTCATTTAGCCTTTAAAAATAGCCTTAAAATGGGAAAAGTCAACTGAGAGTTGACTTATTGGTATACGACCTTTGAATGTAGATTTTATGACTCGTATAGCTTCGTTAGGTGATTTGGGACTTAGGAGTGTGTTTCGTATAATTTTGTGATGTCCGGTGTAGAATTAGGCTTGAATTGGCGAAAGTTAGTTTTGATGATTTCCGGTCGGCAGTGAAAAATAGGCTATCGGGGCCGGAATGGAATTCCAACAGTTGGAACAGGTTTGTAATGTCACATTGGATATGTCTGCAAAATTTCAAGTCAATCGGAGTTTTTTTGGATAGTTTCGGCATCGTTGGTGGATTTTAAAAATTTCAAAGTTCTTAGGCTTGAATCCGATGTAATTTTGGTGTTTTGATGTTAGTTTTGGTGTTTTGAGAGTGCAACTAAGCTTGAATGATGTTATGTGACGTGTTAGTATGTTTGGTTGGGGTCCCGAGGGGCTCGGGATTGAATTCGGGTGCTTAACGAAGGTTTGGGCTTGGAAATTGCAGCAATACAGCTGTTGGTGCTGGTGTAACCGCACCTGCAGAAGTTTGACCACAGGTGTGGGCCCGCAGGAGCGGGCAGTGGGTCGCAGGTGCAGTTAGGGGACAGCAGGTGCGGTCTCGCAGGTGCGAGTAAGTGGGTCGCAGGTGCAGTTAGGGGACCGCAGGTGCGGTCTCGCAGGTGCGAGTAAGTGGGTCGCATGTGCGGAAACCCTGGGCAAAAATATAAATTAGACCTTGCGCGACCCTAACATATTTTTACACCATTGTTGTACGGAAGAGAGCTTTTGAGGCGATTTTGAAGGGTAAAATCAATGTTCTTCATAGAGGTAAGTATTTTAATCATTAAAACTCAATTATGGGTGATTATAGAACATAATCTCAGTATTAATTCGTGAAAATTAGTAGAAAAAGGTGGGTTTAGGGCTTGAGATTATGATACCTTTAGGGATTGATTTGAGGAGTCCAACGAACTTCGATTTTAGTGTTCTTTATATGTACGGACTCGTGAGATGATGAAGAACAATTTGTATAAAAATTTCTGAGTTTCGGGACGCGGACCCGGGGGTCTGGTTTTGACCATTTTCGGGTTTTTGAGCTAAATTGATATTTTTCGATTGGAATTTATTCCTTAAGCATGAATTGATGATAAAAATCTGAACTTGGTAGATTTGGAGCCTTCGGAAGTTGATACGAGAGGTAAGCGTGTTGCGGAATAGTTTACGGGCTAGTTTTGAGGTAAATAATGTCTTTAAATCCTGTTTTGAGGGTATGAAACGCCGGACTATGCACCCTTTCACGGGTTTTGAAATGCAATGGTTGAAACTTTGGAAATATCTTCCTATTTAGGCGACTATTGAGTTGCTAAACCGACTTTTAAACCTATGCTTAATTAGTATTATTTTATTATGATATGATTTGGGCTGTAAGCCATGTTTGGGGCCTAGTGCCGATCTGTTTTCCCCTTGGGGGTTGTGTTTACTATATTTTCCTCACTTATATGTTATGATTCTTACACTCAGTCATTTCCTGATAAATTGTTTTGACACTGAGAGTACTCTGATACTATTTATTCAAAAATGAAACACTGTTTTGGGTCAAGAACCCGGTATGTTTATTGCCTAAGGGCAAATCGAGAGTGTCTGACTGAGTGAGGCTTTCAGGCCTATATTGTGAGGATATGAGGGAGGCTTTCAGGCCTATATTGTGAGGATATGAGAGAGGCTTTCAAGCCTATATTGTGAGAGGCTTTCAGGCCTATGTTGTTATAGCGCTTGGGCTGTAGGAGCCCCTCCGGAGTCTGTACACACCCCCAGTGAGCGCAGGTACCTACTGAGTGATGGTTGATACTAAGTGATGATTATTTCATGTGGGGCTGTTACTGAATGATTGTGAGAAATCCTGATGGGCAGATTTATGATGATTTTACTAAGTTTTCGAACTATGATTTACTTCGTTTTCAAACTGATTTTTATTGAGAGTTTAACTGAGATATATATTGATGTTACACTTGTTTCAAAGGATTTCTGGAAACTGATTTCGAACTTATGTATGTGACAAATACTACCTGGTGACTTGGTGTTTTACTGGCTTTTGTGAAACTGTGTATCTGTACTGTGTATTTTATAATTCTCAGACTGTGATTTATGTTCATTACTACTAAGTTGGCGTACTCATAAAGAATCCCTTTGCCTCTGTGCACAGATTCAGGTGACGATCCGGAGCAGTAGTTGTCCTTGCTCGTAGCATCAGTTCACGGGATTTCGAGGTAGCTGCCCAGCGTCCACAACTTCTCCATTTCCCTTCCTTATTTAGTTTTAGTAATTGATTCGGAGATGTATATTATAGTATTACCAGAGTTAGATTTATTTTATTCTTAGATTCTCATGACTATTGACTCCAGTCTTGGGAGGTTTTGTTTAGAGTTGTTAGACTATTATTGGGACACTAAGACTTAATTACATTATTCTATTGTATGGTTGCTGCTTATTATTAAATTGTGAACTTTAATAATTGAACAAATGCATAGTAATGAGATGGTTGGCTAGCCTAGTTCCACGATAGGCTCCATCACGGCCTGTTAAGATTTGGGGTCGTGACATTTTCATCATCTCAATAAACTTCGTGGATTGATTTTCATTCTTTTGCTTTGAAAGTCTTTGAGGATAAGGCGAAGGAGGTATTGGAAAAGGAGCCTTGGCTTTTGGAACTACCGGCTCCGGTATGTCTATCACGTGTTCCCTAGACGGGTTCACGTCATTTTGAGTTTCCTCCTCGTTGTCATGAATATCAATCCTCACTTCACCATGCAATTTCTCTTCACTCACTTGCTCATCATCTATAGGAACATTATCATTTTGCATTTCATCATCATCACACACAACTCTCTTTTGCTTGGAAGTACTTGCTTCACCACCTCTTTGGCTCCTTGTGGTTACCGCCATTGCATGGCCGGTATTTTTATTTTTTCCACCCTTCAGGTTTACTACCATGTCACTAGGTAGTACCCCCTTAGGGTGAGTGTTCAATGCTTGTGAGATTTGACCCATTTGGACCTCAAGATTGTGGATGAAGGTAGTGTGGGAGGCAATTTGAGCATAAGAATCGGCAGTCCTCTCCATCATCTGTTTGAACATATTCTCAATCCTTCCCATATCATTTCTTGACGAACTTTGACCTTGAGATTGATATGGAGGTGGATTGTTGGGTTGTTGATACATCGGGGGCCTTTGAAAGCCCGACCCCCGATTTCCATTTCCTCCCCAACTATTGTTGTTATTACCATTTCAATTGTTGTTGCCACCCCAACTCTGATTTTTGTTCCCCCAGTTGTTTGAGATGTTGTTGTTATTGTTCCAGTTTCCTTGCCCTTGATTGTTCCAATTCTGATTATTCCCTTGAGATCTCCTATTGTTGATTTTGAGCATTACTCCTTTGTCATTGATAGTTGTTGGCATACAATACTTCTTCACTTTGATCATCATATGAATCATCATTGTTGTAGCCACTTCCACTTTGCTCATATTGATCATTATTGCTTTGAATTTGTTGGCCACTTTGTCTTCTCCTGTTGACCATTATATTGACCCCTTCCATTGCATTTATTTTCTTTGGTCCTTGGATTTGCTGAAGCTGTGATTTGGCAAGATGGTTCATAGTTGTTGTTAACTCATGGCTTGTCCGTGGTCTTGGAGTTCTTATGAAGATTGATCACATTCGGGTCACCTTGAGGAATGTTTGCCCGACTTTGCCACGCTGAAGAAGTGTCAGCCATTTCATCAAGAATGTCACAGGCTTCAGCATATGTCAGCTTCAAAAAATTACCCCCAGCTAACTGGTTTACCACACATTGATTGGTCGTGTTTATGCCCCGGTAAAATGTATGTTGGATCATAGCTTCTGTCATGTCATTATTGGGGAATTCCTTGACCATAGTTCTATATCTCTCCCAATTCTCATGAAGGGGTTCATTGGGTTCCTATTTGAATGCTAAGATTTCATCCCTTAAATCTGCCATATGTCCAGGTGAGAAAAACTTGTCTATAAACTTATCAACCAACTCATCCGACGTAGAGATGGAATGGTTGGGGAGTTTTTCGAGCCAGTCCAATGCTTTCCCTCTAAGTGAAAAAGGAACAGTCTCAGTCTCAATGCATCCTCCGATACGTTTGTCTGTTTGCTTCCCCAACAGGTATCCACAAATCCCTTGAGATGTTTATATGCATTCTGATGGGGAGCACCTGTGAAGTACCCTCGCTGCTCCGATAAAGTCAACATCACATTTGTAATTTGGAAATTGCCCGCCCCGATTCGGGGTGGGACAATCGCACTAGCATATCCTTCATTTGGAAGCACCCGAGGAGCTGCTCTTTGAAGGGCTGGGGGAGGGTCTGGAATATTTTCATTCGCCTGGCGGCCTCTTCTTTGAGATTGAGGCACTAAATGAGCCTCATCATCACCAATATCTTCTACCTCCTCCCCCGGGAGAATATTTCCAAGAGGATCAACCATTTGTACCTAAAGTAATTAACACAAACAAGTTAGTAAAATAGAAGGAAAATAAAAATAATACACACGACTAGTCAGATAGATATCCAAAACCATTTAACTCCCCAGCAACGATGCCAAAAAGTGATCGGCTCCAACCCTGCACCACTATATAATGGCAAGGAGGGGTCGATGTAGCTTTTACCCAAAAGGTCTGGATCGATATCCACAGGGAGTTATAATTGGTTGGGAATTGGGTTCCTATCAATCTAGCTATGTGCATTGTCCTTAATTACACTTCTGATCATGAGTGGGTTTTGATTCTATTCTAATTTACTACTATTGATTCCTGAAAATAAATTAAGTACAATATTTTTGTAAGAGTTTTCTCAATTGATAAAAAGCATTAGGAAAGTGACTTACACCTAGGCGACTATCTAATGGGGTCTAGAATTTAGGACAAAATTGTTGTATCTGGGGTCGTGATATAACCTCACACTCAATTACTCACTCTATACCTCTCGGTAGTTTGAGTGGCTTTTCCCGAATTGGCTTTCTCAAGCCTAATTGGGTGTTCATACAGTGCAAGTGAAATTGGCTCAAGTTGGGTATTACTATCTCTAGGTTTAACCCTTTAATTGGGGCTATCAATCTCTTAAATTCATCCCAATTCTTTGTTAGCCTATTTTACCTAAACTTGGGCCCTCTTTCTCAAGAAGAGCCCTAGTAAAAAAGGCACAAATCAGTATTTGCAACCACCAATTCAACAAATAAAGCATGAAACAAGCTAAATATCATAACCCATAAACAAATAAGGTCTAAAATTGAAGATCCATTAAATATCCACACTAGGGTTGGGTCAGAACCTAAGCTAATGGGTCTAAGTACTCATAATTGAGGTAGAAATCAAACATGGAGATGATATATAAGCCATAAATGTTAATTACCAGAATAAAATCTAAAGTTATAAGCTAAAGCTACTCTAAAATTACTCAAAGTGGTAAAACGTTGTTGTTCACGAGCTCCCTAATACAAAACATGAGCTAAAAATGTGAAAAAGATCTACTTATACACGGCTGAAATTACTGGAAACAAATACCCCTACGGAGGTTCCACTATTAGCAAAATAACGGGCCCTCAACGAATGGACTTTCACAGCAGCGCAATAATGAGTGCGGACCGCGTTACTTTAGATTTGGACTTGGACTGGGCTAGGTTTCGCGGATAGCGTAACATCTACTGCGTCCGCTTGATCTTTATTCGCAGCGGCGTAAAATGTTCGCAGACCGCGTTCCTCATTTTAGCTTTTATGAAAACTCTCTGAACTTCGATTTTTCTCCAAGCGGATTTCTTACCGCCTCAGCGTCAAGCGACTTTGCGGCTGCGTAATAATGACACAGACTGCGTTCTTTGCTTTGCCTCAGGTTTCCATGTCTCTGATTCTTAACTTCCGCTCTCAGCGCTATTATTCTTGCGGCCGCGTTATAGTAACGCGGTCAGCGGTCAACAATTAGCCCAATTGCATCTCTCTGAACCTCACTTCTGCGGTAGCCCTCTAGTAATCCGCCTCAGCATAAGAACTTACACTATAGCGTAAAAATGGCTCTGCCAGCGCTTCAGTAAGTTTTAGGGTAGTATAAGTTTGGCTCCTTTATTAGTTTGTTTTGGCTTCTTTGCCTCATTTTGACCAAAACCTACAAGTAAGCACCTTGAGTTAGTTTTTAGGAATACCTTAACGCATTTTTGACCCAAAATCTAAGCAAAAGAGAGTAAATAGTAGGTTAAAATCCCTAGTTATCAATATCCTATCAAAAACATATCCGAGAACTAAGTCCATGTGAGTGAGGCTGCCTCGTCCGGACTACTCAGCTCATAAGCATGCCACTACTGATAGGATGCTCCTCTAAGCTGGACAGCGGTGAAAGAAACCCCAGTCGTCCCCGCTATGCCCATAGTATGGAGAATGCGATGACACTCCTCCAGAAAACCCTGAGCATCAGTTGAAGCTAATCAGTTGAAGGTAGATGGGTGGTACTTCTTGTACCTCTCAAGTCTGAGTTGCTCTGCCTCAGAAGTGGCTGCCCTAGTCTCATGCTGAACCATAGCTACTGGCGGCATAGGAATGAACCCTAGGGCCTAATCAACCTGGACCCTCTGCTCAAGAGTGCGAGCTGCGGTAGTCTGTGCCCTTCCCCTGACCTGAGATGTGGTGGGAGCTAGTGGGATCACTCCAGCCTGAGCTAAAGTGCTGAACATGCTCATGAACTAGGCTAGAGTCTCCTGGAGGACTGGTGCAGCAATAGGGACCTCTGGTGCCTTCCCTCCACCTGAAGCTGCTCAACATATACAATTACCGAAGTGCCGCTCGACATATACAATTACCAACTTCCGAAGTGTACAAACAATCCCAAGACTCGGAACACTATAAGTCACAAGCTACTAAAAGGAGTCTTAACTGTTCTATACATCATTTCTACAGAAAGAAGGAAAAATGAACATAAGGGGATAGAGGGGGACTCCGAGGATCTGCGGCGCGGGCAAATGTACCTTGAAGTATCCACTAAGTAGCAGCGACTTCACTAGTGATGTGGCTGGTAAGATGCACCTGGATCTGCATACGAAAAACATGTGCAAGAAAGGGCGTGAGTACACCACAATGGTACCCAGTAAGTGCCAAGCCTAACCTCGGTCAAGTAGTGACGAGGTCAGGTCAGGGCCCTACCGGAATATATATATATGTACACACATACACACACACACACAATAAGGCAAGGCAAAATGAAATATCGTGGTAAATAAAGGCTGAAATTTAACAAGGAAGAAACATAAAAACCAAAAACTCAGTACACAGAAAGACCACAAGGGATCCCCCGAGATACCGTCTCGTAGTCCCAAACGTAAATATGCAGGGGGATCTCCCAGAATACCGTTTCGTAGTCTCAAAGTAAATATGCAAGACAGGAGGATCTCCCGGAATACTGTTATGTAGTCCCAAAGTAAATATGCAGTATAGGGAATCTCCCGGAATACTGTTCCGTAGTCCCAAAGTAAATATGCAGTACAGGGGGATTTCCCGGAATACCGTTCCATAATCCCAAAGTAAATATGCACTCGACCAATAGAATTCAATAGTTACGGTATGATGCACATAGTTAAATATGCTAAATATGCTGCACATAGTTCAGGTAAACAGTTAATAAAGTTTTAATACAATAAAAGGATAAAATGGAACTAAACATTCTTGTATACTGGAGTTATGCGATTAAAGTTATAAAGACACTTAAATAATGCAACGTTAATAAGATCTACCTAGAAAGTCATATTTCGAAGCCAAGAAATAGATTGCTTTTCATTAGGAATATCGTTGTCTATTCGTGTTGCCCCGATTGGTGTTTTAATATCCACATCTATAGGTGGTGGTGAGTCGTTACCATCTCCCAACCCTGCAACAGTTTTTCTAAACTCAAGAAAAACTACACACCAAAATACAAAAGAAAAGAATGTCATAATACAAATATCAATGAGATAATAAAAGAAAGTAGCATTGTAAAATGAAGGATGTTCATTAATGGATGCATTAACACTAATAAAATATGCATTCTTTGTATGTACCAACAATAAAGAAAATCAAAATAGAAATCAATCAAAGTAGAAAATAGGATAAATGTTAAAATGAATAAAACATACAAGTCAATATAATCAAACCATACCAGAAAAACATGATTAGAAAAATCAAATATCAGAAAAACCAGAAATACCAATCACAGGGAGGCAAGAGTTGGTACAAAGGGGTAAAGACAAGGAAGTGGCCAGCCTAGAAATGAATCTGATAAATTTCCCTATGCTACCACCTTCCACAAGTAAAATTGAGATAATGTTGTCTAAAAGGGGTTGTAGTGCAAGCATTTCCCTACCTCATGACAGAGGGGGAATAAACATATCACTTAATGACCTGGTTTTTCTGTAATATCATAGGTGTGAACAAGTGGTATAAGCAGAATAATTGAAGAACTACCTGAAAACTAAAAATATCATACTAGCAGGTATAGTAGAAACAAGAGGGAAAGAACATAATGCAAGCAAGGTATGTGGTCATATTGCCCCTGGCTGGGAGACTCTCCATAACTATAACTATGTTGTTAATGGACGAATATGGTTACTTCGAGACTCGAGTTACTATACAATTACATTGCTGAGAGAAGGATCACAACTAATTCACTGTTCAGTTAAAAGGGTTGCCGATGACCTTGATTGTTTAGTGACAGTTGTGTATAGATACACTACTGTAGAACAGAGGAAACATCTGCGGGAGCAATTGGCTAAGGTAGCACATGGAATCTCTAAACTCTGGCTTATTGGAGGGGATTTCAACTCAGTACTATCCTCACAAGACAGACTGCATGGTAATCCAGTTAATGTATCAGAGACTGTGCAAACACTAAGTCTCATTGAATTAACTTGGGAAGGGGAGTATTATACATGGTCCAATAAACAACTAGGAACTGACAGGATATGGAGTAGAATAGATAGAATGTTTGGAAATTATGATTGGATGTTGTAATGAGTATGGACTGCCTTATATATCTGACTATTCTCCTATGTTCTTGAAATTAGCAATCAAACAGTGGAATGAGAAAGCGCCTTTTAAATTCTTTAATATTTGAGCAGATCATGAAGTTTCTAACTATTGTACAATAGGGATGGGGCCAGATACTCAGTAGCGGGAAGACACAAAATATTTGGTTGAAGTTTAAGTCCCTCAGACCTATGCTCAGGAAGCTGAATAATGAGGAATTCAAATTCATCAAGCAAAAGATAGAGAGAGCAAGAGCATAACTTACTGCCATACATGGGCAAATTTATGCTCAACGCACAAATGAATTATTAGTGGAAGAGAGTAACTTAATGTAAAATATGGAGAAATGATATTTGATAGAAGAAGGAGCCTTAAAACAAATAGCTAGAGCAAAGTGGATCGTGCTAGGAGACTCTAATGCAAAGTACTTTGCAACAATTATAAAAGAAAGACAACATAAGAAACAGATACTGGAACTCACTTCTCTTACATGAGACAAATTAACTTAACCTAAAGCTATCACAAATGAAATAGTTAGTTTTTATAAATATTTGATGGGATTATCTGCTCACAGCTTACCAACAATTTAAATAGAGATGATGTAGAAAGGACGACTACTACCACAACAACAAAGAATTTTGTTGTGTCAGGATGTCACTGAACAAGAAATTTATGATGGAATGATGTCAATTGATGATGACAAAGCCCCTGGTGCGGATGGATTCAATACATATTTCTTTAAGAAGGCATGAGAGATCATTCACCAAGAAGTTACAGTAGCTGTTACGGATTTCTTTTCCATTGAGAAGCTATACAGAGCAATCAATTGTACAAATATCACTTTAGTACCCAATACTGGCAAGCCTAGTACAGTTAAAAAGTTTAGACCAATTGCATGTTGTACATTGCTTTATAAGCTTATTTCCAAAATCCTAGCCTCCAGAATTCAAGTTGTTATCTCTACTGTTATCAGTGAGGCACATATTGGTTTTATACTTGGTAGGAGGATTTCTGAATAATGTCGTTTTACCACATGAGTTGGTCAAAGCTTATTCTAGAAAACACACATCTCCCAGATACATAAATAAAATACATCTTCAGAAGGACTATGATTTTGTGGAGTGGAATACTTGATATAGGTTATGGAAGAGCTAGGATTTCCTAAATTTTTCATATCATGGGTCATGGAATGCATACAGACTGTTAACTATTCTGTCATATTTAATGGGGAATACTCAGTGCCATTTAATGCTGCCAAGGGCCTTAGACAGGGTGATCCAATGTCACCTTTACTTTTTGTAATTGTAATGAAATATTTGAGTAGAAGCTTACATGATATCAAGATAAACAAGGAGTACAAATATAAATCCATATGTTCAAGGCTCAAGATTACTCACTTGTGTTTTGTTGATTGTAACGATCCGACCGGTCATTCCGAGAGTTATAGCCCCGTCTCTCCCATTTCTGCTTCTTTATGTATTGTTGAGTCTTATTATGTTGTATCTGGTTGATTGGTTCGGGTTCAGAGTGATTTTGGAGTGCAATGAGACACTTAGTCTCTTATATTGGAATTTAAGTTGGAAAAAGTCAACCGGAAGTTGACTTGTGAGTAAACGATCTTGGATTAGGGTTTTTATGGTCCGGATAGCTCTGTTAGGTGTTTTTTGGACTTAGGAGTATGTTCAGAATGTAATTTGGAGGTCCGCGGTAGATTTAGGCTTGAATTGGCGAAATTGGAAATTTGGCAATTTTCGATCGGCAGTGAAAATTTGATATCGGGATCGGAATGGAATTTCGGAAGTTGGGACAAGTTCGTAGCGTCATTTGTGACGTATGTGCAAAATTTCAGTCATTCGGACGTGGTTTGGTAGGTTTTGGCATCGTTGACGGATTTGGGAGTTTAGAAATCCTTAGACTTGAATTCGGGGTTGATTTGGTGTTTTGATGTTATTTTCAGTGTTTCGAAGGTTCGACTAAGTTCGTATATTGATATGTGACCTATTGGTGAAATTGGTTAAGGTCTCGAGGGCCTCGGTATAATATCGGATGGTTATCGAGAAGTTTGGAAATGGAAGTAAGCAGCTAGTGCTGCTATTTCTGGTGTTCCGCACCTGCGGAAGGGGAGCGCAGGTGCGGAGGTCGCTAGTGCGGTAAAGGGTCGCAGATGCGGAGAAGGGAGCCTGGGGCTTAATTGCAGATGCAAAGAGCGGATCGCACCTGCGGGCCCGCAGGTGCGAGAAAGTAATCGCAGGAGCAGAATGGGCGGAGTAAGTGAGATCCACAGATGCAAATGATTGGACCGCAGGTGGGGTTGCTCAAGTGTGTGCCTGAGACCGCGGGTGCGGAGGTGCTGGGCAGAAAGTATAAATTGTGGACTTTGCGAATTTTGGGCATTTCATCACAACTATCATTCGGTTTTTGGAGCTTTTGGAGGGTTTTGAAGAGGGAATCAAGGGGGATTTCGTTGAGGTAAGATATTTGGACTTAATACTCGTAATTATGATAAATTTCAGTTGTTTAGGCATGGAATTTGTAGAAATTAGGGATGAAATTGGGGAAACTAGGGCTTGGAATTAGAGAGTTTAATTTGGGGAATTGAGGGGTCAAACGAGGTCGGATTTTGGTAAATTTGGTATGCTTGGACTCATGAGTGAATGAGGTTTCTAGTTTTGTAATTTTTGATTGATTCCGAGATGTGGGCCCGAGGGCCCGGGTTTGGCCAATATCGGGATTTGTGGTTTAATTTGATAATTTTCATATGGACTTCATTCCCTTAGCATGTATTAATGATAATATACTGGTTTTGGATAGGTTCACAGTGTTTGGTGGCCGAGTCGAGCGGCAAGGGCATTGCGGAGTAGTGTTTCGGCTTAAGTGATGTAAGTAACGCTTCCAAATTTGGTTCTGAGGGTTCAGAACCCTGAATTATGTGTTATGTGATTAGAATTGAGGTGATGCACATGCCAAGTGACAGGTGTGCGGGCGTGTACCGTGAAAATTGTGTCCCGGTTCATCCCATGGCACCGCTTAGTGATTCTTTCTTGTTGATATCTGTGTTACTATCATGTGATTGAGTAAATGTGCTGCAAATCATGCTAGATATCCTGTTAAGGATTTACGCCGATACTGCTGAGACCCGAGTGGTCGTTTCTTGCTGCCATCTCCTTAGTTAATTGAGATTCTGTACTCAGTCGTAATCATGCATATCATATCATGTCTCAGTCTCAGATATTACTGTATGGCACATCATATTATCATTTCGGACAAGTTTCATGGCACTGTGAGTCCGTGTGTGTGAGAGTGGAGAGTGATGACTGAGTGAGGCCGAGAGTCTAATGATGAGTGACAATTATGGCATCGGGCTGCATGCCACATCGGATATGTTGATGATTATGATAGTTCTTGGGCTATAGGAGCCCCTCCGCAGTCTGTAACACACCCCTAGTGAGCGCTAATGATATTTTGAGGGATGGATCTTCCCTTGGCATGGATCTTGTCCGAAGTATTTATACCTGGAGATGGATCTTTTCCATAGGGCTGGAATAGCCTTCCTCCGTACTGAGAGACTATTGTCAGTGATGTGTATATATTCCGGGATGGATCTTCTCTGGGCCGGATGGCCATATACAATATCGAATGGTTGAGCACTTGCGAGTGGAGTTACATGGTACATTTTCATGCATATTGTGCATTTTCACTTAGAGACATGCTGAGCTTATTATTTTTACACTGTTCAGATTTGCATTTATTTTACTTCCTGAGCTGAACACTTGAATGGAAAGAATGTCTACTTTACTGTACGATTTTATACATTGTTATCTGTTGAGGTTTAGTCCGTCACTACCTCTCAGCGCATAGTTTGGGGTTGTTACTTATTGAGTTGGTGTACTCACGTTGCTCCCTGCACCTTGTGTGCATATTCAGGTACCTCTGGACCCGGTAGAGGTTGTTGACTATTTCTGTGCGGATCCTCAGTCGGAGATAGCAAGGTAGCTTCCTGGCGATTGCAGCCCCGTCTTCTCCTTCCTTATCTTCCATTAGCGTATTTTTATTATTTCCAGACAATTGATGTCTTATACTATTTCATATTTATAGTAGTATTGACTCGTGACTTAGTGACACCCGGTGTTGGGATTTTATTCCGTATTTTTGATTTTGGATTTAACTCTTTTATTCAGAAGTTCTGTGGAAAAAGACTATTATTCAATGCTTTTATGAAAAATTGAATTGTTTGAAAGTGTGTGGCTTGCCTAGTCCCACGATAGGCACCATCACGACCGGGGTGGTTTTTGGGTCGTGACATTGATGACCTCTTGCTCTTTGCTAGAGGGGATGTGGTATTAGTAGATGCAGTAAACCACAAGTTCTCACTGTTAACAAAATTATCTGGGCTACAGGCTAACCAAAGAAATAGTGCAGTGTATTTTGGCGGAGTCTCAGTAGTAGTGCAACAACAGATTTAACAACACTTGTGATTTACCACAGGAGACCTACCTTTTAAATATTTGAGATTCCTATTGTAGACACATAATTTTTGACCCTCCCCGAAATTTCATACTTATTAGCGTTTAAATACTTTGTTTAGGCCAAATATCTTTTTTACTTTATTTTATCACAAAAATAAAAATTACAAAAAATATTTTTTCCATCTTTAGTCTAAGGTCAATTAGTATATTTATATTTATAGTATTTTAATTTTACCATGGCTTTAGCCTATTTTTCTACTTTTTACTTTATTATAACATTTGAAAAATACAAATATAGTTCGCTTTTAATATCTAATTTTATTTTAATAGTATATGTTAATTAATTAAGAGTGATTCCTATATTTTATAAATATATTATACTGTTTTAGGTCAATTTGGACTTAGCCCATTAACCCATTGGCCCAAATAGCCTTAGCCCATACCCACTACCCTAAAAATCCTAATACCTATCTTCTTCTTCCCTAGCCAAAAGGACACCCAAACCCGAATACACGACCGGGGACATCCAAAAAAAACACACAGAAAACCATAGCCGTGGCCCCACCCCTATCTCTCACACTCCAAGAGCAGCCCTTCAATTTTCTTCTTCAGCAACAAAAAACGGCACACCCAATTCCAAAGACGAGCCTCCCAATGACCTCCTAAGTCGATTTGATTAAGAAAATAAATGGTTCTGTGAATGAGAAATGTTACTTTGTTTCCTTATTTCTTTTCATTTCGTGATGCCAAAGTTTGTTTGAAACTTTTGTTTGAAAACCACAGTCATTCACATTTCGGTAGATTCTATTTCCACCCTGCATAAACCTCACATACAATGAGTTTCACAGCAGCTGAACGCACACACTCTCACGTAGATATGAAGAAAAGAGACTCTTCAAATTAGCTGAAAACCAACTTGGCAAATCTGGGTTTCCTTCTCAGTTTTGTTTTGTTTCTCCTTCACGGAGTCTAACTGAAGTACTGTGGGGTTTTGAGTTTCTGTTCACCATTTGATTGCAGCAACGGGTTCGGGTTTCGCTCATGGTTTGCGAGTTCGTGGTTCCTACTCGATCTAGTTGTTGTATTCTCAAGTGGCCTGTTGAATTTAAAGCTTTGTAGCCGATTCCCTTTAATTCTCTGTTATTAAGAAGAAGCTTGCATTTATCAGAGCTATAAACTGGGAAGTTCTATTAATCGGAAAGAAATCTGCTCACTAAGGCCCTGTTCCAAAGTTTCGGTCAAGTACTTGTACACCATTTTGTGCATTCACATTTCAAATCATTCAAACAGTCGTAGTCAGATTTTGTTTCTAAGGTCCATTTCTAACCTTACGCTTAATTGATTTTAGTGTTCTTCCTTGTGTGTTTTCATAGAGAATGAAATTCTGCTTGATTTTTAGTTTACCTAGTTGTGTGCATATGGTGTATTTTATCTTGCACTAGTATATTAAACGTTTATTGACGTCAGATTTCTTAAACAAGCAAATGTGCCTGGTAGATTAATAATGACTTGAATTGAGGATTTTAATAAAGTGGGCCATTAGGTGATTAAGAGAAATATTTCAGTTGGGAATTTGTCCATTTGCTCGTTCTGAATACCATTAATCTCATCGTGTGAGCCGTAGCGGAATTGCATATCGAAAAATGGAAAGAAACTCAATCTTATTTTGCTTATTGCTTTAATCGCTAGGAGCATGTTTTAGGCCGTTATAGGGTAGGCAAACTCTAGGTTTTCTTCCTTTCATTTGAGGTAAGAGATCGTCCCTCAGTTTATTTATCCGGGGAATGCCCCGAAGGATTTGTATGTATTTTATTTCGGGGAATGCCCCGAAGAACTTTGTAAATATTTCGAAGGCCAATGATGGAACACTTTGAGCAAGCATAGAATAGTATTTTCATTTTTTTTACTTTTATTTTTGTTTTATTAGGTGGGGACGACCTCAAGCCTCTTTTGATTATTTATTTTCTTTTTGTGTTTTTCTACCTCGATCTGAATATCTTAAAAGCCAACTTGATCATGTACGCAACCGTACTAGTTACGGGACTTGGAGAATGCCTAACACCTTCTCCCCGAGTCAAATGAACCCTCTTACCCGAATCTCTGGTGCAGTCTTAGTTAACAGCCAAATGTGTTTTTGAAAGAAAATTTCAATTTTTTAAAAATGGTGACCTGGCACACCGAAATCAAATGCCAGGTGGCGACTCTGAGTTAATCTTTTTAAAACACATTCCTTTGTCACTTTCAAAATTGAAAACCCTTTCGAGCTTTACAAAAATCTTTTTATTATTTTTAAGAAGGTTTAGTGAAGTTTGTCTTAAAAAAAAAAGGTTTGACATCTCTGGCGACTCTGCTGGGGAATTATAGGTTCGAGCTAGTACTTGATCTTGTCGGCTTTTAGGATATTCGGTTGAGGTTTTTATGTGTTTTCTTTGATTTATTTGATTTTTATTTTTTTTTATGTTGTTTTATTATTTTCTAGTTGTCTATTTGTTTATAATTTTTTCTTTATGTGTTACTGCTTTATAACTGTCATCGTTTGCATAACCATGAGTCTTCTTTCTGCAACAAGTCTCGTAGTACGCGTCTCGTACACGAACTCTTCTTTGATCACCCTTATTTTAGGAAGGGGAGCCGTCAGATGTATGGAGTGGGTGGAAAGCTTAAACAGCCACCATCGACCATACGCTTCCCCGAATTGCCTTGTTAGTAACCCCAAACGTAGGTCGGCCTTTAGGTCATTTTTATTTGCATCATATCATTGTGACTTAGTAGGGCTCGGTCCTAGGTACCGTGTTTCTTTGTTGGAGGCCTATCCAAATTATGTCAAAATGGGCCCATGGCCTAAAAGGACATTCAATCATCCTATGTGATACATGTTGCATATTTGAGGGTAGAAAGGTCATTTGGCGGACTAATATTTGGGAAAGAAGGGTGAAAAATGAAGCAAGTGGGCCCAGCTATATTTTTCTTTCACAACATTTTCAAGAGAAAGACAAAAAAAAAATGAAAATGAAAAATCCAAAAAGATTTTACACTTTCCTATCATTTTTCAAAAAAAAAAAAAAAAAGAAAAATCCAAAAAGATTTTACACTTTCCCATCATTTTTCAAAAACCAAAAAAAAAAGAGAGGAAAAGAAAATCCAAAAAAATTACATGTTTCATCATTTTTCAAAAAGACAAAAAAAATATATGTTTTTTCAAAATTTGTGTTTTTTAAATTATCTTTCATATCCAATCGTCTCGAACTACGCAAACATGATTCTCGTCTTTCGGGGCGGGATACGTAGGCAGCTCACATAGAGTCCGGTCTTTCTAGCGAGTCTTAGGTTCTTGGCTTTGCGGGGTCTTAGCCAAATCTTGCATGTTTAGCCACATCGGTCGTTTTTGCAAAATAAAGCTATTTTTCCAAAGTAGTTTGTTATTCCATGTCTTAGTGCTCAGAGTCTACAACAATTTTTCCTCTCAGTTTTAAGGTCCATCCATATGAATTTGCATGTCTAGCCATTTTTTGCCACATCGGCTATTTTGCAAAATGGGTCATTTTGGCAAAAGTGGTTTAATGACCCATGTCTTAGGATTTTGAGTCCACAACTAGCTGTCATACTACTTTAAGGCTCATCCTTGTTCAATTTTCATCTTTAGCCACGTTTGGCCACATCGGCCATTTTGCAAAATGGGTCACTTTTGCAAAATAATTTCTAGGGCCATGATTGTTGGGAGTTTGAAGTTATATAAGCACTAGTGAGGTATTTTCATGCCTTTGAGATCACCTTTGTTGAGTTTGCACTAATAGCCACCCTTGGCCATATGAGTCCTTTTACAAAAATAGCCCAATTATGCCTTGCATGCATCCAATAGGAGGTGACATAGTGTCTTGAATCACTAAATCTATTTGGTATAATTTTTTTTTATTCAGGCATGGACCGATTTACCAGAGCTCTAGCATGAAAGATATCCCGGGACCATTGCATTTGGGAGCTTCCTTGAAAAGATTTTTTTAATATATTTTTAAGTCTGTTTTCATGTTTTCTTTTACTTTCTTGTCCTGTCCAGTAATTTTGAATCTTTTAGGTGGTGTAAGAGTTTGTCGAGTCTTTTGTCATCGTACTTCCCATTTGTATTTTAAAAACCAAAAAAATGAAAAATGAAAAAAGATTTTTATTTTTAGTTTATTTTATCCATCATTTTCCCAGAACTACGCTTGATCTGATTCATGTGAAACATGATTCGTAGGCAACCTACATAGGGTTCGATCGACTCGTTATTTTTATTTTTTTTAAAAAGAGAAAAAAAAAAGAAAAAGTGAATGAAGTTGTGGGACGTGAGGGGTGAGAGAAAGAAATTAGTGATAATTAGAAAGAAAAAAGAGGAAGGAATATGAGCAAGCCATGAAGTGCTAGAAAATAAAGAAAAGAGAAGATTGGAATGAACAAATTGGGATGATGCCAAATGACCTTGTGACCCTTGAATTCATTCTAGAACCATTAATTGTTGCTAGGTGCATTGCACACAACGTGATGTTTTTATCTGATAAATGCCCTAACGCTAACATGTTGACTTTGTTTCGCTCCTCTTTGGTATTTTAATTGTTATTATAAAAGAGGGTGGTTAGTTTGTGGCGAGTCATCCGTACAACACCGGGTCAAAGCTCCAGACAGTCATGACTACCAAAGAAATAGACGGAGTTGTGGACCCGCCGAGGGAAACTGTTGAGTCAGAATCGGAACTGAAAGAGGAGCTCTGTAGGGTAAAACATCAGATAGAAGGAATGTATCAGGCCTTGGTTAAGGGAAACCCTCCACCTTCATTTCGTACCAGCTATGCAGAAAACCCTGCTTCCATTCCACCACTATCCCGAGCCCAAATGCCCAACACCGTTGACCTTTCCCCACAACATGCACCAGGTTTCATCCCTTACCACTCCTACCCCAGCACTTCGTCTCAGAATTTTCATGCCCCACCAACTAAAACAATTTCATACCTTGCTCCAACATCTGCTCCTATTTTTGTATCCCCTCCAGTAGCCACCCTTCACCAATCCTCTTGTGAGCCTGCATTCCAAGCTCCACCCCAATATTATGCTCTCGAACCCACCTTCAAAGTCCCATATCCTTACTCCTACACTCCTCACTTTGAGCCTCATTTTGAAATTGAGAAACCACCCAAGAATGCGGAGCAGTAGGAGATATCTAGAAAGGTAAAGAGTTTGGAGCAGTCATTAAGAAACATGCAAGGGTTAGAAATCCAGGTGAACGTAACCTATAAGGATTTGTGTTTGTTTCCTGATGTCCAATTGCCTGACGGGTTCAAGATGCCCAAGTTTGACTTGTATGAGGGACACGGGGATCCTGTATCTCATCTGAGAGGTTACTGCAGTAAAATGAGAGGCACCGGGGGAAAGGACGAATTGTTGATGCCATACTTGAGCCAGAGTCTGAGTGGGGAAGCTTTAGAATGGTACACCCGGCAGGACACCAGCAGGTGGTACACATGGGACGATATGGCTCAAGCTTTTTCTCGGCATTTTCAGTACAATATAGACATTGTCCCAGATCGCTTATCTCTGACCAAGGTGGAAAAGAGGCCTAATGAGGGCTTTAGAGAATATGGGGTCCGTTGGAGGGAGCAAGATGCACGAGTCAATCCTCCAATGGAAGAAGATGAGATGGTTAAATACTTTCTTCAAGCTCTGGAGCCCACTTACTATGGCCATTTGATCTCTGCCATTGGTAAGCCTTTCAATGATGTGGTAAAAATGGGAGAAATGGTAGAATATGGGATGAAGTCGAGCAAGATCATGAGCTATTCTGCTTTAAAATCCACAACACGAGCAACTCAGAACGACACGGGAAGCTTGCTGGGTCAAAAGGAACATGATGATGTTGCCATGGTTGTCTCAGAATCACGACATGGCCCTACGGGTCCACCTCACCAATATACACAGCCTCAACCTCAACCCCAAACCTATCCCCGAGCTCCACATGGTGCGCCTGACATGACATTTCCACGATTAAATAATATTTCATTCTGGTTGTTGCCTCCAAGTCTCTTGCTCCTATTAAGCTCAGCCTTAGTAGAAGTGGGTAGCGGCACTGGGTGGACGGCCTATCCGCCCTTAAGTGGTATTACCTAATCCTCCTCAGCATTATCCTCCGTACAATGTCCAGTCATTTGTTCAACCACTAGGTCACCCTTTCTGGCGAGTACCAACACCGCAAAATACTCGTTCACCTTCACAACATTTTCGAGCACCCAATAACCATAGAAAATAGGGGAATAGAGCAGAACAGAGGCGACGAAATAGTTTCACGCCAATTGGAGAATCCTACACAAGCTTGTTTGAAAAATTGAAGCATTCTGGCCTGATTGAGCCGCTCCTTGGCTATACTCCAAACCCATATACAAAAGGTTTTGATCCTACTGTACGGTGCATGTACCACTCTAATGTCTAAGGACATAGCATTGAAGATTGTCGTTCTTTGAAAAGGAAATAGAAAGAATGATTCAAGAAGGGATAATTGTGGTCCAAGGCAGTAATACCCCAAGTGCCACACATAATCCTCTACAGGTACATGATAATGTACCAATTGTTGGGATGGTTTGCAATGATGAAAGGTTGGTCGAAGGAGTCAATGAGCCGCCTGGTGAAGACAATGTGATTGATGTTGGTGAAGGTCCCAGCACTTTTGATGCGGAACTCAGTGGATAAGATGTCGAGCTTGGTGATTGGAAAGACACTCCTTTCTTGGGTAGCTAAGAAGGAGTTTTGGTGGTTCATTTTGTAGTCATTTCTGTCATCCGGATTATTTCAGGGTTGTAATCTGGATATGGTCTTGTGGCTCAAACCCTTGTTCTTCTTATTTTGCCTAGTTTGTTTTATTATAGTAACTCGTCTAGTGTTATCTAGGATTGTTCCAGGGTAACCCACATCTATTTTGCTTGTTTTGTTCAAACCCTTTTCACCGCCTTTCTAATGCAATCTCCTGTTTTCTGTTAGTTCTAATAAGTTTTTGTTTAGGTCACTTTTCCTTTTATAGTTATTTTCATGCTGACTCTAGTGACATGACATGCACACATAATTCTCAGCCTGGTCTTGAAAGTTAGTTTAATCATGAATCAATGAAACAGTTTTGAATATGATAAAAGGAAGCATTTGAGGAAACAATAAAGATTCACGCATTCTGAGATAACCTGAAGCTTGAATTGAGTGGAACTGAGGCATTTGGTCGGGGAAATCGAGAGTTTGATGTGAGCATACAACAAGGAAATGTCTCTCAAGCAAGGTTGAGTCAAATTTGCTTCGACTGGAAAGGGTCAGTCATTGGGACAAAGGTATTGTCCGGTGGCACTTTTTGTTTGTGTTGATGCCATCAATAGATACTATGTATGATTTATTTTTCTTATTTTCAATTGCATGTTTGTACTTGGCATTTTGAAATTTTGGTATGACGAAGGCATTTAATTCTACTACCCAAACACTTTTATCTTTTGCCACCCATTTTGAGCCTTAATTTGTTTTGTTTCATACCCCTCTTTTGGAATCAGAAGTAAAGTTAGGAACTAGAAAAGAAAAAGAAAAAGAGAAAAAATAAGAAAAAAAAGAGAAAAAAAAAGGAAAAGAATAAAAAGAGAAAAGAAAAAAAATGAAAAAAAATGAAAAACAAAAAAGAAAAGAAAGAAATATGAAGAAAGTCAGGTCAGGTTGGAACTACGTTCGACCTGATTCCTGTTAAGGATACTTAGGCAGCCTTACTCTAAGGTTCGGTCCAATTAAAACAATAAAAAAAAATTCCCCAGACCAAGAAACTGGGGCAGAAGTTTTAATTTTGGCCAAAAGATCTGATTTCAAAAGTTGTAATTTTGAACCCTTTCATCATAAATTATTTTGAGCTTTCATGCCACCCTTTCTTTCCAACCCTGTCCAAAAGCCTACATTACGGTCCAAAGAAAGACCTTCCGACCAATATTTGAGGATGCCAAAGCAAGTTTATGGTGAAAGTATTATTTTCTTGAATCATGAGTAATATCTCGTTCTCAGCACAAAGAGAGAAAATGATAAAATGAGAGAGTCTTATTGGTGAAAACTCTTAGGAGAACCATAAGGCGATGGTGAGTTGAGAGAAAGAGCAAAATGAGAGAGGCTTGATGGTGAAAACCCTTCGGGCACTACAAGTCGAATAAGGATCGTGAATCAGATAGGATGATTGGAGCATTGAAGCCCAGTTTCATGGCACAGAGGTATAACAAGAGTAGAACATTAGACTTGCTTGACAGATTAGGCTGCTCAATCCAAAAATGCATGTCATAGTCATTAGAGATGGTGTCCATATGTGATAAGTTTCTACTTGGTAATTTTCTTGTTTGATATCATCTCTTTCCATTGTCCCCTACTCTAATCCTCTTGATTTTTTCAACTCTCTTTTTGGGTCCATTCGGTCAGAACAAGTAAGAAATGACTTCAAAGTTTTCTACCAGCTTTCCAATTGCACAGAGCGGCATCTGGCTAGCACATCAAAGAGGCATAATTCAGGAAAGAAAAATATGCCCATTGATTTGATAATGATCGACGTGCTTTGGGATTCATGTGAAATGCAAAAGTTTGGTAAATGTCAATTCATGAGCAATACATCGGGTATAAGGTACTGGGCTTGAACGGATCAGAGGTGTTTTCATTGATAAGGGTTGACAGAGAAAGTGGTTAACCAATAACAAGCAAGGTCTTCCAAATGGAAATCAAAGTTATCATGGCAAGTGAAGGAGCAAAATCCCTCAAGGTTAAGGCCACAAACTAACCACCATGTTTAAACTCACAAGTTTTTCTTTGTCTGAAACAGGGATGAAGGCTACGTTCACATCAGAGCTTGAATTTTTCAGGTGTAACGCCCCAATTCTGCTTATACAAAGGTTATTGAGAAGATCACACATCGCCCCTAGGAGATGCACTTCCTAGTATGGTCTTTCAAATACATTTTTGTTTAGGAGATGCACTTCCTAAATCGAAATTTCACCCCTAGGAGACGCTCTTCCTAGTTTTTGGTCATTTAAATTTCATTCCTAGGAGATGCACTTCCTAGTTTGAGTCGTTTGAGTTCACCCGTAGGAGACGCACTTCCTAGTCTGGGTCATTCATGTTATAGGAGATGCACTTCCTAGCTTAGTTCATTTAAGTTTCACCCTTTCTAGTTTGAGTCGTTTGAGTTCACCCCTAGGAGACGCACTTCCTAGCCTGGGTCATTCATGTTATGTTTTTGTTCTAGGAGACGCACTTCCTAGCTTGGTTCATTTAAGTTTCACCCCTAGGAGATGCACATCCTAGACTAGGTCTTTTATGGTTATATTTTGTTTTAGGAGACGCACTTCCTAATCTAAGTAATTACCCCTAGGAGACGCACTTCCTAGTTTGGGTCTTTCAAGTCATATTTTGTTTACGAGACACACTTCCTAAATTGAGATCATCCCTAGGAGACGCACTTCCTAGTTTGGTTAATTTAAGTTCATCCCTAGGAGACGCACTTCCTATTGTGAGTTATTTAAGTTTCGCCCCTAGGAGACGCACTTCCTAGTCCGGGTCATTCAGGTTATGTTTTTGTTCCTAGGAGACGCACTTCCTAGTTTGAGTCATTGAAGTTTTACCCCTAGGAGACACACTTCCTAGTCTTGGTATTTCAACTCATATTTTGTTTAGGAGACGCACTTCCTATATTGAGATTTCATCCCTAGGAGACGCACTTCCTAGTTTGGTTAATTTAAGTTCATTCCTAGGAGATGCACTTCCTACTCTGAGTTATTTAAGTTTCGCCCCTAGGAGACGCACTTCCTAGTTTGGTTAATTTAAGTTCATTCCTAGGAGATGCACTTCCTACTCTGAGTTATTTAAGTTTCGCCCCTAAGAGACGCACTTCCTAGTCCGGGTCATTCAGGCTATGTTTTTGTTCCTAGGAGACGCACTTCCTAATTTGAGTCATTGAAGTTTTACCCCTAGGAGACGGACTTCCTAGTCTGGGTCTTTCAAGTCATATTTTGTTTAGGAGACACACTTCCTAAATTGAGATTTCATCCCTAGGAGACGCACTTCCTAGTTTGGTTAATTTAAGTTCATTCTTATGAGATGCACTTCCTAGTGTGAGTCATTTAAGTTTCGTCCCTACGAGACGCACTTCCTAGTATGGGTCATGCAGGTTATGTTTTTGTTCTAGGATACACACTTCCTAGTTTAAGTCATTGAAGTTTTCTCCCTAGGAGACGCACTTCCTAGTTTGAGTCATTCAAGTTTTACTCTTAGCACGCGCACTTGCTATTCAAACATTTTTGGTTTTGCTCATAGGAGATGCACATCCTAGTCGAGTCTTTAGTTTAATATTATCATTGCATTAGTAGCATAAGTGGTTTACAGTTTTTCTAACAACTCACAAATCTTCCAAGTGCAAACTGGGGCAGAAAATTTTGTTTGTTTTGTTATTTTGATTGCAGGCACCCACCTGGAGAATGAGGGAATTTATTTCAAAGTTTTTTCAAAGTTCAAGTCAGTAGCAGGCGCCCACCTGGAGAACGAGAGAAGTCATTTCAAAATTCAATTCAGGTTAAAAGTAGCAGAAGCTCGCGGCAAGAATGAGAGTCGACAGTAGATGACCAACAGAAGTAGAATTAATCCAGAATAAAAGAAAAAAAATAACAAAAGAAAAAGAAGAGTGAAGTAGCACCTGCAGCTAGCAAGCGTCAAGGTTCAAATCTAAAGTCAGGATGAAGACCATTCAAGACTCAAGATCAAGCTTCAGAAGACTTATAGATAGGAATCTTGTAACTCATAGTTGACAGGTTTAGTTAATCTTTTTCATTTTCGATTTTGATGTAATAACAGGGCCGCGGACCGGGACCTCGACGGAACGGAACCTCACTCGGCTCTCCACCTCGGTAAACTCCTCTGTTCTTCTCACTTTTGAACTACACGTGGCCTGGTTCCTTTATAGCCAAGGATATGTAGGTAGCTCAGATAGAGCTCGATCACATTCTTATTTCTTTAGTTTTGGGTCTCTCTAAATAAGGGTCGAGTCAAAAAACTTGTCTAGTCGTTCTTTGTCTGAAAACTCTTTGTGTTTCCAGTCAAAGAGGGGCAGCTGTAGACACGTAATTTTTGACCCTCCCCGAAATTTCATACTTATTAGCGTTTAAATACTTTGTTTAGGCCTAATATCTTTTTTACTTTATTTTATCACAAAAATAAAATTACAAAAAATATTTTTTTCATCTTTAGTCTAAGGTAAATTAGTATATTTATATTTATAGCATTTTAATTTACCATGAATTTAGCCTATTTTTACACTTTTTACTTTATTATAACATTTGAAAAATACAAAAATAGTTTCGCTTTTAATATCTTATTTTATTTTAATAGTATATGTTAATTAATTAAGAGTGATTCCTATATTTTATAAATATATTATACTTTTTTAGCCCAATTCGGACTTAGCCCATTAACCCCTTGGCCAAAATAGCCTTAGCCCATACCCACTACCCTAAAAATCCTAATATCTATCTTCTTCTTCCCTAGCCAAAAGAACACCCAAACCAGAATACACGACCGGGGACAGCCAAAAAAACACACAGAAAACCATAGCCGTGGCCCCACCCCTATCTCTCACACTCCAAGAGCAGCCCTTCAATTTTCTTCTTCAGCAACAAAAAACGGCACACCCAATTCCAAAGACGAGCCGCCGCCCAATGACCCCCTAAGTCGATTTGATTAAGAAAAAAAATGGTTCTGTGAATGGGAAATGTTACTTTGTTTCCTTTTTTATTTTATTTCGTGATGCCAAAGTTTGTTTGAAACTTTTGTTTGAAAACCACAGTCATTCACCTTTTAGTAGATTCTATTTCCACCATGCATAAACCTCACATACAATGAGTCTCACAGTAGCTGAACGCACACACTCTCACGTAGATATGAAGAAGAGTTACACCTCAAATTAGCTGAAAACCGACTTGGCAAATCTGGGTTTCCTTCTCAGTTTGGTTTTGTTTCTCCTTCACGGAGTCCAACTGAAGTACTGTGGGGTTTTGAGTTTCTGTTCGGGGTTTGATTACACCCACTGGTTCGGGTTTCGCTCATGGTTTGCGAGTTTATGATTTCTACTCGATCTAGTTGTTGTATTCTCAAGTGGCCTATTGAATTTAAAGCTTTGTAGCCGATTCCCTTTAATTCTCTGTTATTAAGAAGAAGCTTGCATTTATCAGAGCTATAAACTGGGAAGTTCTATTAATCGGAAAGAAATCTTCTCACTAAGGCCCTGTTCCAAAGTTTCGGTCAAGTACTTGTACGCCATCTTGTGCATTCACATTTCAAATCTTTCAAACAGTCGCAGTCAGATTTTGTTTCTAAGGACCATTTTTAACCTTATGCTTAATTGATTTTAGTGTTCTTCCTTGTGTGTTTTGATGCAGAATGAAATTCTGCGTGATTTTTTTCTTCCTTGTGTGTTTTGATGCAGAATGAAATTCTGCGTGATTTTTAGTTTACCTAGTTGTGTGCATATGGTGTATTTTGTCTTACACTAGTATATTAAACGTTTATTGACGTCAGATTTTTTAAACAAGCAAAGGTGCCTGGTAGATTAATGATGACTTGAATTGGGAATTTTAATAAAGTGGGCCACTAGGTGATTAAGAGAAAGATTTCAGTTGGGAATTTGTCCATTTGCTCGTTTTGAATACCATTTATCTCATCGTGTGAGCCGTTGCGGAATTGTATATCGAAAAATGGAAAGAAACTCAATCTTATTTTGCTTATTGCTTTAATCGCTAGGAGCATGTTTTAGGCCTTTATAGGGTAGGCAAACTCTAGGTTTTCTTCTTTTCATTTGAGGTAAGAGGTCGTCCCTCAGTTTATTTATCTGGGGAATGCCCCGAAGGATTTGTATATATTTTATTTCGGGGAATGCCCCGAAGAACTTTGTAAATATTTCGAAGGCCAATGATGGAACATTTGAGCAAGTATAGAATAGTATTTTATTTTTTTTACTTTTATTTTTGTTTTATTAGGCGGGGACGACCTCAAGCCTCTTTTGATTGTTTATTTTCTTTTTGTGTTTTTCTACCTCGATCTGAATATCTTAAAAGCCAACTTGATCATGTACGCAACCGTATTAGTTACGGGACTCGGAGAATGTCTAACACCTTCTCCCCGAGTCAAATGAACTCCCTTACCCGAAAATTTCATTTTTTTAAAAACGGTGACCTGGCACACCGAAATCAAATGCCAGGTGGCGGCTCTGAGTTAATCTTTTTAAAACACAATCCTTTGTCACTTTCAAAATTGAAAACCCTTTCGAGCTTTACAAAAATCTTTTTATTATTTTTAAGAATTAGTGAAGTTTGTTTTTAAAAAAAAAGGTGTGACACCTATCCACAAAGAAATTAAGTATCATGCAGTGGCAACCTTTGATAGATAAAATGACATAAAAAATCACCTAATGGACTGCAAGGAAACTCTCATATGCTGGTAGAGTCCAGTTAGTTCAAAACGTTTTGTTTGGGTTACAAGCTTTCTGGCACAACTTTTCATTATCCCTGCCAAGATGATTAAGTGCAAATCTTATTTGTGGTTAGACACCAATGGGATCACAAAGAAAGCTCTACTAGCCTGAGATAAGATATGTCTACCCAAAGCTAGATGCGGGCTGAAACTTACCAATCTGCAAATCTGGAACAAGGCAACTATAACTTGTTGGGATTTTAAGTAATTAATGATATATTAATGCTTAAAATGGGTGAATGGGAAATG